>JAJAGP010002215.1:0-72724 GCA_025084515.1 Ancistrus triradiatus
TCCTTCGACAGCTTTTTGGTCTTGGCCATGGTTGAGTTTGGAGTCTGACTGTTTGAGGCTGTGGACAGGTGTCTTTTATACAGATAACGAGGTCAAACAGGTGCCATTAATACAGGTAACGAGTGGAGGACAGAAGAGCTTTGTAAAGAAGAAGTTACAGGTCTGTGAGAGACAGAAATCTTGCTTGTTTGTAGGTGACCAAATACTTATATTCCACCATGATTTACAATTGAATTCTTTAAAAATCCTACAATGTGATTCCCTGGATTTATTTTTTCTCATTTTGTCTCTCATAGTTGAAGTGTACCTATGATGAAAATTACAGACCTCTCTCATCTTTCTAAGTAGGAGAACTTGCATAATCAGTGACTGACTAAATACTTTTTTGCACCACTGTATGTATGTGTGTGTACAACACATCCTAAAGCTGCTCTATTGGATTGTTATCTAGTGACTATGGAGGACATTTGAGTGAGTGAACTCATTGTCATGTTCAAGGAAACAGTTTGAACTGATTTGAGCTTTTTGATGTGGTGCATAGATTATCTATAGTTATATTATTTTACTTAATACTTACTACAGAGTCCTGTGTCAATTACGTATCTGTGCACGGGCAGTGGTTTTTTAAGTGTTGTGCGTTTTGCTTCTTCTGCCCAGCTGGTCAACTCAACAGCCAATCAACATTATGGGTCCACGAGTTAAAGTGGGAGTTGAATGGGAGTTAAAGAACAGAAGTCCATGTCTCACTTGAAACCTCCCTCCCTACCTTACCGATTTTGTGCTTGGGAGCTCATGATTGTATTACAGACTGTTCTCAATTGGTTGATATGTTTAGAGACGGTTTTGGGCAAGTAACACTTGCACTTTAATTACTAGTCATACGTATGACTTTCCACTACTAACAATCCATTGTAACAATCTCTGAATGGCATTTGTAAGCGTATGGCCTTGCTGTATTGTAAATAGTACTCCTTTGGTTGCACCCTCCAAAGAATATTGTACTGTTATGACCCTGTGAAGGGCAAAGCCGATGGTGTGATGACACTTTTGTTTGAAATAAGCCAAAAATACATTTTTCATTATTAGATAATAGATATTCATTATTAAGAACAAGGCTGAAGAGCAGCCAGAAATAGTCTATACAGGATGGAATATACAGGTATTGAAGACAAATGAATACTATTGACAAGGACAGGCACAAACACTTTCGAACGCCATTTACAGCTTGTTGCAAATACAGTAAGTAGCAGAAAGTCATATAAGTCACATAAACATGAGTAACTTGTGTGAAAACAGGCTCTAAACACATCAGCTGAGTTTATATGAGAACATTCTCTAGTGCAAAAGCAAGCTAACGAGCACACGACCGGTAAGGTAGTTAATTGCACACATGCACACTCACAAGAATGACTGACTTCTGCTCTTAATCTCCCGCTTCTGCACATGGATCTACAGCATTGATTGGCTGTTTACTGCTGCATTGTCTGGAGTTAAGACATATGGTTTTATTTCCTATTATAATTTACTTTAATTGTTAAGACTTTGGTCGTTAAAGCAAACGGACGTTGATAGGGTGGTTGTTAAATGGTGCTTAAGAAATAAGGACTGCATAAGGAATTAAGCTGATAGAAGCATAGAGCATGTTGTCGTAGGAAAATAATAACCATTTGGGTGACGTGACACAGCCCCAATTTGAAACACCCATAAATAGTGCTGAACAATGCTCCTTTCACTACATCGTCTAGTAATATTGATATAAATGTACGCAAAAATGCACACGTTGGCATTTATTATAGAAGTGTGATTTACAGTTTGTATTATTGGCTACAGTTGGTCTGATGGAAGAAAAGAGCTGGAGTAATAAATGCTTGGTACAGCTGATGTCAGTGAGGAAGGGGGCTGAAATGAGTGGGAGAATATGAGAAATGGGACGAGATCAGAGGGAGAGAGAGATGGGGAAATTGGGCGTTTTCAGAGAGAGGGTGTTGAGAGATGGAGAGATGTTCTGCTCACTCCTGTGGCCTGCGCATGAGTAAGATGGATGAACGGGAAAGTGAAGGGAGCAGTGAAGGCTGCATGGTGATGGATTGCTACCGCTGATCCCACCTGTTAGGGCTTCACCCACAACGACTATCACACGAGCGCTCTGTGTTGCACAGTGGCATTTGGAAAAGCAAATCGCAGCTATTTAACCTGCAGGAAAAGAGCAAACAGTGTAGGGAAGCCTGCGCACGAGCGTAATTTGAGCTGACAGTGCCATGCATATACACATGGATCAATTTATTCACCTGCCTCACGCTGGACAGCTTGTAACATCATTTTATAGTGCTTACTGAGGCCTTGTCTGATACCATCCTCTGTATCGCTCCAGCAGTAGGCGTCCTTGGATTTTCTTTCTTCTTCCCTCTCTCAATGATTCCCCCAGGAAGCTCTCGAGGAAAAATTAGCTGAAGTCCTTTGCTTCCCAGGTGAATCGGGGCGGGTGGAGAGGCAGATTGTAATTGATGACAAGGGTTTGGGGATGAGATTAAGATTCATAGTGGGAGTTGAGAGTGGGGGACGCGCCATGAAGGATACACTGCCACGCTGTAACTACGCTCACCTTGTAATTGATGGCAGCCATCACCTATGCTGGGAATCCGTCATTAAACAAGGGACGGAGTTTCAGGTACACCTGCCCTGATACCTGAGGCAAGACATGCATAGAGAGAAAAGAAAAGAAATGAATAGTGTGCACTGTCCAGATAGTTTAAATAATATTGTTTAAAATTAAACACTATGTGCAAAGGATGAACACCCCTATGTTTCTGTGGTAATGTCCAATCAACTTCCGTTTCAGTTCACGTCTGGCTACACAGACCATAATGTGGACGTTAAATGGCGCATACCTGTATAGGCAAAATTTTGTGGACACCCAAAAATAATGTGCAAAAATGGGTGTTATTATCAAGTCAGTCCCTCCTTTGCCGCGGCAACAGCTTTCATTTTTCTGAGAAGCCTTTCGTCTAGATTTTTGAAGAGGTCAGGTAGTGACGTTAGACAATAAACCCTGACTCACTCTTGACATTCCAATTCATCTCTAAGGTGTCTGATGGAGTTAAGGTCAGGTCTCTGTGCATGACAGCCAAGTTCTCCATCAAAGCTGGCAAACTGTTTCTTTATAGACTTTGTTTTAGGAGGTTAGAGCAGGAAATTGTTGAACTAACTTGTCAGTGAGGTGGAATCCTATGAGAATGACTGAAGTCTTCAGTTCAACTATTGGTTGTCTAGGGAGATTGAATGCCTGTAGGCTTCATATTTTTGCAGTGAGTATGGCTGAAATAACAGATCACTAATTAGAAACAGTTTATAAATCCCTTTGGCCATTAAAAATGGGACTGTGGTAGTCTAGCGGGTAAGGTACTGGACTATGGACCAGAAGGTCCAGGGTTCAAATCCCGCCTCTGCCAAGCTGCCACTGTTGGGTCCTTGAGCAAGACCCTTAACCCACAATTGTTTGGATTGTAAGATTGTACCAATTGTAAGTCGCTCTGGATAAGGGCGTCTGCTAAATGCTGTAAATGTAGAATGTGCAAACAGTTGTGGCTTTTTTTAAGTTTTCCAACCTATATTTGGTTAATCCTCTGGAATTAGACATTTATGTCATAAAATAGTGATCTAAAACTAAAACTTTCAGCCCTACGATGAATTGGTGCCCTGTCTAGGGTTGTTCTCGTCTTACACACTGTGCTGCTGGCTAGGCACCGACTTCCCTAACCAGGATTAAGTGGATAAATGAATCATGAATAAACTGGATTTGACTGGAACTTAAAAATCAGGACATTGCTAAAATAACACTGAGAGCATGTTAAATAATTAATGGCTGTTCAGACTGGCAGCTCATATCGGATTTTAGTTCAAATGTGACTTGAGCTAGACATACTGTATGTTGTGCAGTCTGAACAGCTAGCATCTGCATGGAATCTGACTTTTCCCAATGAAATGAAAACCACATTCGTATATGGTTTCAAGTCTGATCAGATTTGGATTTAGAGACATGTGACTCAGTCCGACAACAACAACATGAATGATGTCTAGCATGATCTAGTGCCACAGTCTGGTGTCATGTCTTCTGTGTTTGTGGGCAGATGCATCCATTCACTCAAACTTAAATGAACTAATATTTCATTGGACCACCTTTAGCTTTGGTTACAGCACGCATTCGCTGTGGCATCTTTTCCACAGGTTTCTGCAATGTCATAACATTTACTTCTGTTCAGAGTTGGAATGGTTTTTCCCCAAGATCTTGTATTGATGATGGGAGATTTGGGCCACTGCACAAAGTCTTCTCCAGCACATCCTAAAGACTCTGAATGGGGTTCAGATCTGGACTCTGCGGTGGCCAATCCATGTGTGAAAATGACGTCTCATGCTCCCTGGACCACTCTTTCACAATTTGAGCCCGATGAATCCTGGAATTGTCATCTTGGAATATGCCCATGCCATCAGGGAAAAAAAAAATCTGTTCATGGAATTACCTGGTCATTCAGTATATTCAGGTAGTCAGCTGACCTCATTTTTTGGGCACATAACGTTGCTGAACCTAGACCTGAACGACTGCAGCAACCCCAGATCATAGCACCGCCCCCATAGACTGGTAAGGTAGGCACTACGCATGATGGGTGCATCACTTCAGCTGCCTCTCTTCTTCCCCTGATGCACCCATCACTCTGGAACAGAGTACTCATTAGACCACATGACCTTCTTCCATTGCTCCAGAGTCCAATCTACTGTACATGTTCCCTAGCAAATTGAAGATGATTTTGCCAGTTAGCCTCACAGACAAGTCGCTTTCTTAAGGCTACACAGCTGTTAAGTCCCAATCCCTTGAGTTCCCTTTTGCATTGTGCATATGGAAATGCTCTTACTTTCACTATTAAACATATCCCTGAGTTCTACTGTTGTTTTTCTACGATTTGATTTCACCAAATATTTAAGTGATTGCTGATCATGATCATTCAAGATTTTTTTTTTTTTTTCCGACTACATTCCTTTTTCAAACATTGGACAGTTCTTAACCCAATTTTAGTAGTTTCAGCAATCTCCTTAGATGTTTTCTCTGCTTGTTGCATGCCAATAATCAGTTGTAATCCAACTGCTTAACATCTTTTCCACGACCACAGAATGTGTTTTTCGACATAGCTGCTTAACAAATGAGAAGCTACTCACTGCATCAGTTAGGGTTAAATAACACCAATGCAGTAATTATCCGAGGGAAGGCTCTTACCCATTTGCTTAGTTAAACTGTATACATTCTATCCAGGTGGTTACCTTTTTTTGTTGTTCCTGGCTTGCACCCTATGCCAGTCATTGCATGAACGTGATTTTCAGTCCAGACAGCAATACCAGTGCAAAATAAAACTTTTTAACTAAAGGCAAAGAACGTTAAGGAGTAAGCCCTTGTGGACTCTACATGTTAATATAGCTAAATGGCTGTCACTTCTGCTCCACAATATTCAGTGCACACACCATGGCATCCAATCTGGATATGCCAAGGAAAATGACTTCAGTTCCAACAGATAAATGAGATTTGGTTTCTTGTAATTTTGAGTGTAGATAAGAATCAGTTTAGAGGAAAAAAAAAATTGATTTGCCTTTCAGCCTGAATTGTGGTCAAAGTGATTCCTGGTTCGTATGATAACATTTTAGCCACTACTTTTGCTAGGTAATGTTGTCTGTTTTAATAATAGCATTATGTTATACAGTTTCTGAAAGCACTATAGAGATAAATGAACGTTGGCACAGTTTAAAGATAATTTAGGTGTACAGTTTGCTGATAGGTGGTAACTATAGGCTTTGTGTACTTGTGTAGCAACTTTTGCTAGCACCATTAGCCTATGTCATGTCTAATTCAGACTTCTGTTTTTGTATTAACTGCATCTTATAGGATTCAATGTCGGTAAACTATATATACTATACACAACTAAGGCTGTGATACCAAACCAGCAATTTTTGAAAATGCTCTCTCTCTCTCTCTCTCTCTCTCTCTCTCTCTCTCTCTCTCTCTCTCTCTCTGTGTGTGTGTATATATATATATATATGCGTGTGTGTGTGTGTGTGTGTGTGTGTGTGTGTGCACAGAATGAACTATTTATTTCTTTCATTTTCCCCCTTTATCACATGACAAGGATTTATGACTACACTAGCACCCCAAAAATGGGTTTTTGGCCTTCATAGAAGGAAAGTGTGGTGTCAGCATGCAGACTCGTCCTTGTACTGCAGCTTCACTCGCAGCTGTGTTTGTGTGTGTGTGTGTGTTAGAAGGTGTTTGTCTGCACCGAGAACACTCCTGAAATTAGGGTCTTTTTTTCTATAGTCCAGCTGGGTGGTTTTACATCAGGAGGATCGTATCAGTAACAGTAGTGAGAGTTCTGCTACTCTTGAAGTCTAGGGCGAGAAGCAATATCATATAAATGCACAAACACCCCTTTATATAGAGTGTGCCATGACTGTGGTGGTCCTGTGTATAACCTTAGTATAGGCACACAACAAAGCCTATGCTGACCCAGTAGGGTCTCAGGCATGCATGTGGATTTTCTAATACATGTGAAGGTGTTGATCACTTCTTTTTACTGGCCAGCCAGCCATAACAGTAAGCTTCCTATATCCATCCAGTGGAAGTTTGAATAAGTCAGTCATGTCCCTCATCCCTTATTTACTGATTGACTGTGGCTTACAAGGTTTTTGACATAAAATATGTTTTTGAGATGTTGATGAATCTTAATAAGACAAGCTGTATTGTTTTTGTTTCGTTGATTTTTTTGTGTGTCAAATGCATGTACTTGCACTCCTGTGTTAACCCTTTGGTGGTCACTATGAGAAACCAATTTGGAACATCTACATTTTCTGAAAATGTATATTGTTGCAGTAGGGACACTTAAAATAGTAGCACAAAACTGTAGCTTATCTGCAAAGCTGGGTCTGTATGGTTGTTGAAGGAGCCGATCCAAAACTGCTTATCAGGTGATTCAGGTTGTTTTTGTATGCATGGCTGTAGTTTATAATTGTAGGTAACATGGTATAGAATGAGAGTTTACAAAAATAATAGTAACACTAAGTACTACTGTGGTACCTCGATTCTCGACCACCTCGTAACTCATCAAATTCGGTTCTTGACGCATTGTGACGAGAAAAATTTGATGCCACAATTTGATGCTTAATCTTGTATGAGTCGAGTCGCGTAACTCATTTCAGCTGAAACTCGATTTATGATTCGGTACACAGTGATTCAGATTCACAATAGCTCTCACTCAGAGAATATCTGTACTGTGTGTGTTGTGTTTTTCTTTATTTTTACATCTACAGTACTGTATTCTTACTGCAAATGATTCTCAGTGAATCCTAAAAAGGTTAGTTAATAACCAACCAAAAGGAAACCGAAAGCACAACAGGAATTGAATGCTTCAGAACACATGCAGACGTTAACCAAAAGAGTAAGTGTTGTGTTAATGATTTTGCTCATCTGTAGGTTAATGTAAGTGTTTTAAACATTAACTTTATTACCTATCATGAGGTGGAATCTCCATCTACAGGTACCATAATGTAACTGCCGTCATTTAAGGTGGACCAGAAAATGCAAATAAGAAGCCAAGTTCAGCCTCGTCTCCGCTATGATACACCAAACCCTCGCTCTGCCTTATACAGTGTGGATTTGTGTCTAGAACGAATTAATTACATTTACATAATTCCTTATGGGAAAATTTTGCTTGGTGTTCGATGTTTTCAGTTCTTGACAAGCCTTCGGGATTTAATAAATAATGAAAGAACTGTATATAGATGGACCAGAAGGTCCAGGGTTCAAATCCCATCTCTGCCAAGCTGCCACTGTTGGGTCCTTGAGCAAGACCCTCAACCCACAATTGCTTGGATTGTAAGACTGCAAAAATTGTAAGTCGCTCTGGATAAGGGCATCTGCTAAATGCTGTAAATGTAAATTTGTGAAGTCAAGGGTCACATGGCTCAAACTGGTGGTTACCCAGACTAACCACTATGCACCTCTGTGGGCGACCATAGAATAACATACAGGAATGTTGATAGACATTGTGCCTATGAGATAGCATTGTGTTTGTTTGTTTGTTTATTCAAAATTAGATATATTTCACACAGCTAAGTTGATGTACTGTATTTCACAGTGCATCATGGGAAAAAGAGTGCTAAGAAGGAAGCAAGACTGCAGAAGCCATTCCATGAGATTCTTTATGTAATGAGAGTGAGAGCAATGAGAGCAGTGATGAGGATTATGAGGGAGATCAGGGCAGTTATGGAATCCAGGGAAATGAAAATTACAGAGGTTATGAAAGTGACCAGGGCAGTGATGTGAACTAAATAGTGATGAAGCTCAGGGCAGGGGTGATTCTGGGATCACAGCTTTAGGGGTGCTGGTGGCTTCCACTGAGACCAGACAACAAAACAAACAAAAAAACCCACCAGAAAGTTTAATCATTTAATAGAAAGTTGGACTATGATTCCCACAATTGTGGAAGAAAAATCTTCTGACTTTTTGGGAAGGGGGAAACTGTGACTGGAAAGACACCAACAAATCTGAGAAACATCTTTAAAACCCTTTAATGCTGAGCCTGTAACCCTCAAAGCCATCACTTGAAGCATAGCATGGGACTGTGGTAGCCAAGTGGTCAAGGTACTGGACTCTGGACCAGAAGGTTGAGGTTTCAGAAAGAAGCTCTTCACAAGCACTGTGTTTGCTAAAGTTGTTTTTCATGTGCTGTACTCACTTAATTACTTCTGCTAACACCCTGTAAGCCAATAGTGAAGAGAAATATTGTAAAAAAATATGCATATCGGCATTTTGTCCAGTACTGTAAGATCTAATAATGATTATCTGCTCAGTATCTCCGGTTTTTCCATTATTGGACACTTTAAATGGAGCAGACATACTGTGTATTTGTAGAAGCTCAAGGGCTGCAGTGGTTGTATATCTACAACATGCACCTATATTCATTCACAAATTTGAATGATTGAATGGATTTCTAAAAAAACTTACTTATAACAACTAAACAGCAAAAAAGTAGGTTCGAGTGAAAAGATTTGGTCATATTTATTCTCTGTGCGAATCTGCCCCTCTCTGCACCAATAAACCTTCTGCTTATTCCCTCAGATCCCTTACAGGAAAAGCTTAGCTCCCTTGGAGCCAAATTTCCTCTAGAAACATTTTTTTTACTGGTGTCACTGAGACACTCTGGGATTTAGGAGAGGCTGTGTGGGATTATGGGTAATCAAGCATGAGCTGTGGTCACTGTGTTCCAGTGTGGCTCTTAGCACGCTGAAGTGGCTGGAAGCTGTGATTAGAGTCCACATTTGGTCACACTGCTTGGCAAGGTAAGGGACAGAAGGAGAAAGCACTGTGGGCAAGTAGACACTGGAGTAGCTACTGGAGGCCAGACAGTGACACTGGTAGGAATTTTTGGGTACTTGAAAGCGTCATGCACTGAACCCATTTCCTCACCTCATCCGGCTTCTGCCGTTCACTTTCATGTAGCAGGTCTGATCTTATTGTTTTGTCTTCATAATTTCAGCTCCTGGAAGAACAAAGGCAGCTTAGTGGTTAATACTCAGTGCTACTAAGGAAAAAGGGTCCACAAAGCTTAGGCCTTTTACTATCAACCAGCCAGCTTAATTGTAAGTCACTTTGAATATAGTCTGACATGCTCTAAATGTACTTTACCACATTGCATGGCTTGGATATGAGTATAAGCAGGATTGAGGCTAAACAAAGTAATGCTTTATTGATTAGTAGTGTTACATTTTTGGCTGTTATAGAAATGAAATTCTATGGTAATTAACAGAAAAAGATGTTGACAGGTACAATTAGCAGCAGGTAGTGTCCGAGGACTTTCGATCCTTGCCCATTGTCTATCTGAAGCTTAGCATGCTATATCATTGTCTACATGGGTGCTCCCCAGTTGTTTTCTACATCCACAAATACAAAAGGGAAAGAAATTGTGATTGATTTTAGGAAAAGGGTGTCCTTGCGACCTGTTACTTTACAAGGTACAGCCACTAAGATTGCAGAGGAGCATAAGTACTGGTACTGTATGATATATAGACTTTCCGATAACAAACATAAATGCACATTCAGCAGAAACCATATTCTGAATTTTGAATTCTGAATATTCCTGGGCAAGCAATTCAAAGTGCACACAGTATTTGAAGTACTCTCCCACACTCGGATGAGAAAGTCACATGGCGGGAGTGATGAGTGTTCACAATAGCCCTCAGAGAAGATATCTGCTATTTTTACCATTTTTTTCTTTATTTTTACATCTACAGTACTGTATTCTTAGTGCAAATAAATCTCAATGGGTCCTAAAAAGGTTAGCTTATAAGAGCCAACCAAAAGCAAAACAGGAATTGAATGCTCCAGAACACAGCCTGCAGTTAGCTTAGCAGCTATGCTAGTATCAATAAGGTGTTACTTTGCTTTTACGTTTCACTTTCAAGCCATTACTCATTAAGTTACATGAGCTTTTTCAACACTTTATTATAAATAAGCTTTGCGTTCATGATTTTAGCCAACAGTTTAATGTAAGTGTTTTAAACAGTAACTTACTTATCATAGTATCCTTTCCATATCTCCACCATTATACAATATAGACCACTCTACCAAACACTCATTAAATTCCTTAGTTCATAACTTATTATGGATTTGTTGGAACATATCCCACTGTAAATCAGGGAGCACCTGTACAATACAACTCCATTAACACACTAGGTTCTCTTTATCTACTTTTAGGACTTGTGTGAAAATCTGATGATGTTTTAGGTCATATTTATGCAGAAATATAGACAATTCTAAAGGGTTCACAAACTTTCAAGCACCACTGTATGACTATGCTGGACAAGGAGCTAAAAATGGGTAGGGAAATTACCGGCACTAATGTTAAAAGCATTTTCCAAGTTTCAGAGCCGTATACAGTCATCCTTGCTCTAGGATATTGAATGATCTATCCCACCCACGTTTCTCGAGTTATTTTCCCCTCCCCATCTTAATTATAGCAGAATTGTCCTTTGTTGTGTCATTTTGTTGTAGATGTTTAGTGTTTATAGATGTTTAAGGTGGTAGTAACTTCAGGCTCCTGCAAATGGCATTGCACAAGGATGAACAGGCTATAAATACTTGCAGAGTTTGCGACAGGATTCATGGATTGAGAAGAGGTGGTACATTACAGTTACTGATGACTTGGAGGTATGCTTAGCTATCAGTGTAGGTTCTAAAACTAGTCTTGCTCCTAATATTGCTACTTTAATACAAACTCCTACGAACTCCTAAGAATGAATGACTACCCATAAGAATTATATGCAACAAAAAGTACAGGCACAGCCTTTTCAGATCCCTTTGTGTTTTGAGGCTTACTTTTCTCCACATCATGAGACCCCTGAGGTCAGTGGCCAGAGGTAGTGAATGGTTGAAGTATTTGGTCGCGTCTGTAAACCTCTGTAAACATTATGGCCCTGCTGCTGGAAATAGAGCCACTTCACTTTTATCATCGGCTCCTGAGCGGCGATAATACAAGAAGCTTCAACCTTGTGCTTTCTGTAAGAGCCTGTTCCATTATAATGTGAGCTGTGATTGATAATAACAAGAATTATATCGGCCAGCAGTCCTTCGAGTCGGCCAAATGTAATTGCCCATAATACTCCCTTATAGGTTTTCCATTTACTGAAATGCAATTGGAGGAGTATTGAGTAAAATTACTCATCGATGTTGTTTCATTCTTTGTGGTTGTTACAGCTGCAAAGGAGCAAGAGGGTTAATAGATTAGCAATGAGAGGAGTATTAAATTATGGTTTAAACTTATCCATATGATCGAAAAGATCTCCTACCTAGGCCATTAGGAGAATGTTTTCTTGTTGTTTTCCTAGAATACTCATACCCTTGTTTTTGCTCATCTGTCTTCATAATTAGAGTGTAAACTAAAATATGTGGATGAAATGGGTACTTCAGGAACACAAGTAAGAAACAATAGAGGAAAATAATTCTAAGAGAAGCTAATTAAAATACATAAGTGCGAACAACAAACTTCTATTTTACCTTTAAGGGCCTCTTTTATGTTGCTGTTCTTTGGGACACGAAATACACCTACATTTTGCTTGTCCAGACAGTCCATCATACAGTGCTGTGCAAAAGTCTTAGGCCGTCATTAGATTAGATATACCATTGTATACCAATGGTAGAATGGCCATATATAATTATTTCTGAGTACTGTTATTAGAATACAAGCAGAAAATGCAGGAAATGTGTATGTAGTATTGAAAAACACTTCAATAGGCTACAGCAGTAAGTATTTAGTGTGACCTCTCCTTACACTTAACCAATAGAAGCTTCATCTGGATGCCAGGTTGACTTTTTTACAGTCTGAAGAAGCTTGATCAGGAATGTTCTTTTTGGAAGGGTAGAAGTCATTTTTTCAGAAGGGGAAGAGGGTGAAAAGGCTAAGATATGGAATGGAGATCAGTGGAAAAGTGCATTGTGGAGTGATGAATCCAATTTTAAAATTTTTGGGTCCAATCGTCAACAATATGTTATAAATGGTCATTATACCATTGATAAAACAACCTATTGGTGGATTAAGACTTTTGCACAGTACTGTATATGATTACAATAACAGCAATTATTTATTTTTGATAGCTATTGTTGTTAGCTAGTTTTATTTAGGGATGGTGATATAAAACTATCTAGGTAATACTTTGGGCATGGTAATGATCTACTAAGGTTGTAAGGTTGATAAGTTGCCGGTTTTATACCTACTATAATTAATGTCCAGCATACATATCAGTGACCACATACATGGTGCTGTTCCACTTCTAACCAACAGTACGTTGATGCTCAGGCAAAAATTTGGACACCCAAACAATTACATCCAAAACATGGGTATTATTATGGAGTTTGCTCCTTTGCTGCTACAACAGCCTATGTTTCCTGCTTTCCACTACATTGTGGGACATGACTGTGAGGTCAGCTTCAGATGGTGTACAGTAACCCTTGGCTGACTTTTGGCATTCCAGTGCATTTTCAAGGTGTCTGGAATTGAGGCCAAGGTTTGGTGCAAGCCAGCCAAGTTCTCAGTCAAAGTTGGCAAACCAATTCTCTATGGACTTTGTTTAAGGACAGCAGGGTAGAAAGTTAATGAACTGACTTGCTGGACGCGGAAGCCTATGAACTTGTCATATTGAGAGTCAACCCATGTCCAACACAACCCATTCTACTGCCACTCTGTCTATGGAGAATCCTGAAATGTATGCCTTGTATTATGAATGTGCTACAAGTGAGTGTTGCAGAAATAGCAGAGCTCAATAATTAGAAGGCATGTCCACAAACCTTTGTCTATATAGTGCACAAATACAGTATATAGTATACATATACATACACAGAGCAGTAGACATAACAGTGTAACCCATGAGACGTAACGCAAGGTTTACAAACAAGTACATGGAGAGGAGTAGTGAGGCACAATGGGTTATTCACATAAACAGGACATAGAACATGTCTTTGTGTTGAGTGTTACGTTAGTTGAGGTAGGTACAGCGCATTATAATTAAAGTGACAGGGCAGTCATCGGTCGGAATGTAAGTGGGTGGAGCGCATTGTAATTAAGTGAGCTTGCAGTGGCCATGAGTACGAGTCCAGGAAAGAGCAGATCAGTGGTTAGTGTTCAGAGATACAGAACAAGGTGGTCTGTGTTGAGTTCAGAGGTCTGACAACCTGAGGGTACAAACCGTTCCACAGTCTGCTAGACCTCGAACGAATGCTGCAAAACCTTCTGCCAGATGGTAAAGGGGCAAAAGTAAGCACTGCATTCAGGCAGAGGCAGTAAGGAATGGGGTACAAATAAGCGCCTGATGATGCACAAGTCTGAAACCTAGGTTTATACTTAATGCATTACAATTGGCACAAGGGTGCACATGGAAAGTTATGCAATAGCAGTGGTTCTGCCTGTCACATGGTTGTGCATGAGTTTGCTGTAGTCTCATAGCAGAGCCTGTTACACATTAACACTTACATTAACCTACAGTTGGCCAAAATCATTAACACAGAGCTTATTTTATAAAAAAAATGTTGAAAAATCTCATGTAATTTACTGAGTAATGGATAAAGTAATGGAAATGTAAAAGCAGAGCACTTATTATTGGTGAACTCGCTAGCTGCTAATGCTAATTGCTCAGCCTGAAAGCCAAGAGGATTCAGTCTCTTTTTTATTTTCTGTAACTGACATTACTAACCATTTTAGGACCCACGGGGACGTACAGCATTATCATGATATGCTGCATTACTGAATAGTGCCATGTCTAGATATGAGCAGTTTAGTTTAGAACATTTATTCAGATATTCTGTATATTTTGGTTCCTTGTGTCTGAAAAAGTTTTAGACTGTTTTTCCTGTGATTTTAGCTGAATACGATGTCATTTGTAAGATTTTTGCAGATGATTCATGTAGTTGCAGCACAAACCATTATGTACTCTCCCTTATCATTGATCTGTACCTCTGGCCCTCAATAAAAGACATCCTGTTTAAAAAAAAGGTTTTGTAAAGTAATACTTTTATATTTTACTTGAAGTACATTTAGTAGCATGTGTTTTATAATTTAACTTGCGTGAATATATATATATATATATATATAGTTATAAGATTATATATAGTTATATATATATAGTTATAAGATTAGTAGTATTTTTATTTCAAAAGAGTGAATTCTATGATAGGCTCTGGACTATTCTGAACAGAAACAGAGGGATTCAATATCAAGCTTTATTTTTCATAATTAGTA
This sequence comes from Ancistrus triradiatus, assembly GCA_025084515.1. Lineage (NCBI taxonomy): Eukaryota > Metazoa > Chordata > Actinopteri > Siluriformes > Loricariidae > Ancistrus > Ancistrus triradiatus. The sequence goes on from JAJAGP010002215.1 coordinate 14,823, forward strand.
AAAAAATCCTGATTAAAATGAACGGCTGTGTTTGTGCACATCTCATTCATGAATGCTTTATGGTGTGATTTCAAACCCAATTGAGAATCAGTTTGCAGTTTTTGATATTCACAGACAACTCTGTGAATTTATTGGAACAAATTTGTTGTTCTCAAGTTAGAATGCATAAAAAAATAGGAATTTGATGAAAGTGTATTTTGACTAGCCCTGGTTTCTCAGATCACGCTTGAAATGATAGAGCAGAATTTCGAGTCTGCCTGTGTATGGCCATACTACTTGGAAGAACCTGGGAGAAATGGGTTCGCCATTTACCTTTAGATTAGGAGTGGGACCAAAGTGCTCTCCAACCATGTCAAGGTGAATAAGCTTTCTAAGTATTTTCTTTCTCCCTGAAGCTTTTTTTTTCTTTCAAACAGAGGCTAGACAGACTTAGGTCTATTCCAAAGAAATGCAGGATAGGGCTGGGTTGTATTGTCCATTTTGCCCTCTAGTGAGTCACGATCTAAGTGTTGTCTGCCACTGTTTTGGCAGTGAGTGAATGCTTTTTTGTCCAGCACCATAGCAGCCTGTGTACTCATATCAACTCAGGAGAATGGCACTGATTATGATATGTTTGTAGACTTCTTCAAACTGGGGCACACATAGAATTTAGAGGGGCACAGCTGTACCCCTTTACTTGCCAATCAGTTGTATGGGCAAACCTGTGCATACACAAATAAGTCTGTTAAACACTAAATAGATTCAGTGATTTAACACTAAAGTGGGCGTTATTCTGCCATGGAGGAGAAATGAAGAACAAATTAACACTATAGATTTTTTTTTATTAAATTAACTGCATTTCATTTCATTAATTTTATTTATGCTAATGTGACTGATGCCTTTGCCTCATTTCAGGAAAGAATTTTGTTGTAGTGATCTAATACAGTGGGGCATAAAACAAGTATTTGAGTGCAGCCACTGATTGTGTAAGTTCTGCGACTTAGAAAGATGAGAGAGGTCTGTTAATTTTTCATCATAGGTACACTTCAACTATGAGAGGGACTAAATGAGAAAAAAAAAAAAATCCAGGAAATCACAATTTTTAAAGAATTTAATTACTTGTAAATTATGGTGGAGAAAATAAGTATTTGGTCGATACAATTGGTTTCAACTCAATACTTTGTAACACAACCTTTGTTGGCAAAAAATGACAGAGGTCAAACGTTTTCCTGTAAGTCTTCACAGGGTTGGCACACACTGTAGCTGGTATTTTGGCCCATTCCTCCATGCAGATCTCCTCTAGAGCAGATGTTGATGTTTGGGGGCAACATAGACTTTCAACTCCCTCCACAAATGTTCTATGGGGCTGAGATCTGGAGACTGGCTAGGCCACTCCAGGACCTTGAAAACGCTTTTTTTTTTTACCGGAGCCACTCCCTTCTGCTTGCCGAGCGATTGTGTTTGGGATTCATTGTCATGCTGGAAGACCCAGCCACGCTCCATCTTCAATGCTCTCACTCATGGATGGAGGTTTGGAACCTGAAAATCTCATGATACTGGCCCCGTTCATTTCTTCCCTTAACACGGATCAGTCTTTCAGTTCGTCCTGCCCCCTCTGCAGAAAAAAAAGCCCCAAAGCCTGATGTTTCCACCCCCATGCTTCACAGTAGGTATATGGTGCAACTACTCCAAACACGGCGGAGTTGAGTTTTTACCAAAAACAAGTTCTATTTTAGTTTCATCTGACTACATGACATCCTCCCAATCCTCTTCTGGGATCATCCATATGCTCTGGGCCAAACTTTTTTCAGACGGGCCTGGACATGTACTGGCTTAAGCAGGGGGACATGCCTGGCACTGCAGGATCTGAGTCCCTCTCGGGCGTAGTGTGTTACTGATGGTAGCCTTTTAACTTTGGTCCCAGCTCTCTGCAGGGTCATTTTATCAGGTCCATCCTGTGTAGTTCTGGAAATTTATTGCTCACCATTATCATGATCATTTTGACCCCATGGGATGAGATCTTGCGTGGGGCCCCAGATCGGGAGATTATCAATGGTCTTGTATGTCTTACAATTGCTCCCACAGTTGATTTATTCACACCAACCTGCTTGCCTATTGTAGATCACTCTTTCCCAGCCTGGCTGCAGGTCTACAATTTTTATTGTCCTGGTGTCCTCTTCGACAGCCTCTTTGGTCTTGGCCATGGCTGAGTTCGGAGTCTGACTGTTTGAGGCTGTGGACAGTGTCTTTTATAACGGTAAATAACGAGGTCAAACAGGTGCCATTAATACAGGTAACGAGGGGGGGAGGACAGAACAGAAGAGCTTCTTAAAGAAGAAATTACAGGTCTGTGAGTGACCAAATACTTATTTTCCACATGATTTAATTAAATTCTTTAAACAATCTTACAATGTGATTTACTTGATTTTTTTTCTCATTGTGTCTCTCATAGTTGAAGTGTACCTATGATGAAAATTACAGACCTCTCTCATCTTTCTAAGTTGGAGAATTTGCACAATCTGTGACTGACTAAATACTTTTTTGCCCCACTGTATGTACTTTTGGTAGGTTATACGCTTATAAGTGGCTAGACAAAACATATAGCGTTGGGCTATCTTTACCTTATTTGTAGTGTGACTGACTTTCTTCTAAATATTTACAGATGACAATTTCTCCCTGTGAAAGAAACTGGCTCTGACTGAAAATGTTAGCCACTCAAGCTTTTAGAAGGACAAAGGGGATGTAGTGGCTGTGGTGAATTTGCCTGTAGTTCTTCTCAGCAATTCAGGATACAATTTTACCTTTTACCACCAGGTATTTCTATGAGGCACAGAAACATTTTCTGAGGGATATGCCTCAGTAAAGTAGGTCTGATGACTCCCCTGTTATTGAATTGTTAGCCTGCTTGGTTTGTTTGGATGCCTTAGCAGTGGTATGGGGAGACGGATTGACGAGAGTGATTTCCCTGGTTAAACTAGCGCAGCTGACGGGCAAATTTCAGTGTAACTGTAATATCAGAGTGGTTGGACAAAATAGACTAATAGATGAATAAATTCACTAATACATGATTTGCTACCTTAAACAGGCAACACTATTTCAATAATCACATAAACCCTAAAAGACTCGGAGTTTAGGGAACAGGCTGGCTTTCTTGTGTTGTACCACTGAGGTTTCAACATCACAGAGCAGAAACATTTTTTGCAAATGACAGTGTCTGTAGCCTGTTTGGATGGTTATGCATTCTCACATCAGCCCTGATGAAAGCATATCAGGAAAACACCCCTGATTATCAGATAATCTGCTTGGTTTGTCCGTATGAATTAGACTGAGGTAGGGAAGGCTTACCAAGAGTGATTTCCTTGATTAAAGTAGCTCAGCTGAAGGAAAAATTCAGTCAGCCACCTCTTTCCATCTATGATGCTAGATGCTTGTCTCAGGTGGAACGGAAAAGAAAAATGATCCTCTTTAACAAAGAAGAATTTTATTATATTTCAAACACTATCATATTTCAAAAATGCATTATACTTCAAGTACTATTCAACTTCCTGTGAGCTTGCTGCTGTAGAGAAGAGGCCGATCTGGTGCATTGTAGAGTATCATAAGGAAAGGTTATATTTCCTCAGCTTTGCATTGATTGCTTTTTGAGTTACAATTCATTTTGTCCTTTGCTATGCCCATAGCTGTTACACAACAGTCGAGGGCTAAAGCAAAACTTGCAATGAGCTGGACGGAGTTTGTTTAGTTTCTTTCTGGGACTTATCAGAGAGATTTTTTAACAGAATGTCATATCACTGTGGTCACCTGAACAGCCAATCAGTGCTGCTGATCCATGTTCGGAGGCGGGAGATTTTAAGAACAGTCCATCATGTGTGTGTCATGTGCAAGCTTCATCGTTAGCTCACAAGTCAGTTGGTATGTTTTGAGACTTTTTGTTTTAACTTAATCATGCATGTTTGTATGACTTTCCGCTGCTTATTTGAAACAAGCTGTAAATGGTGTTTGTAAGTGTATGTGACTGTCCTATTGTAAGTAGTAGGTCTACAATACAGTATAAACTGGTTCACATTCACTCATTGAGTCTCTGTCTCATCTGGCTGTTCCATGTTGTTTGTCATACAGTCTATCAGTACATTTTTGGTTTCCGTCAAATAAAAGTATCAGGTCCATCATACCATCCTCTTCTATACAGGATCGTAATAGGGATTGTACATTACTGTATTTTATATAACTGTTGTGAATTTCAGTTTTTTTTTTAAAAGTTTAGCATGTGTGCAGTGGTGCTTGAAAGTTTGTGAACCCTTTAGAATTTTCTATTTTTCGGCATAAATATGACCTAAAACATCATCAGAGTTTCACACAAGTCCTAAAAGTAGATAAAGAGAACCCAGTTAAACAAATGAGACACACATATTATACTTGGTCATTTATTTATTGAGGAAAATTATCCAATATCACATATTAGTGAGTGGCAAAAGTATATGAACCTTTGCTTTCAGTATCTGGTGTGCAGCTTAACTGCAGCTAAACGTTTCCTGTGGCTGTTGATCAGTCCTGCACACCGGCTTGGAGGAATTTTAGCCCATTCCTCCGTACAGAACAGCTTCAGCTCTGGGATGTTGGTGGGTTTCCTCACATTAGCTGCTCGCTTCAGGTCCTTCCACAACATTTCCATTGGATTAAGGTCAGGACTTTGACTTGGCCATTCCAAAACATGAACTTTATTCTTCTGTAACCATTCTTTGGTAAAACGACTTGTGTGCCTTAGGGTCGTTGTCTTTGCTGCATGACCCACCTTCTCTTGAGATTCAGTTCATGGACAGATGTCCCTGATATTTTCTTTTAGAATTCTCTGATATCTTTAGAATTCATTGTTCCATCAATGATGGTAAGACATCCTGGACCAAATGCAGCAAAAACCGGCCCAAACCATGATACTACCACCACATGATACTACCACAAACACTGGAATGCAGTGTTTTCCTTTCTCCAAACATAACACTTTTTTTTAAAAACAAAACATTCTATTTCGGTCTCATCCATCCACAAAACATTCTTCCAATGCCTTCTGGCTTGTCCACGTGATCTTTAGCAAACTGCAGATGAGCAAACAATGTTTCTTTTTGGAGAGTAGTGGCTTTCTCCCTTGGACCATTGTTGTTTTCAGTGTTTCTTCTGATGGTGGACTCATTCAAACATTTTAACATTAGCCAATGTGAGAGAGGCAGGTTCAGTTGCTTTAGAAGTTACCCTGGGCTCCCTTTGTGACCTCGCCAACTATTACCATCGCATTGCTCTTGGAGTGATCTTTGTTGGTCGACCACTCCTGAGGAAGGTAACAATGGTCTTGAATTTACTCCATTTGTACACAATCTGTCCTGACTTGTGGATTGGTGGAGTCCAAACTCTTTAGAGATGGTTTTGTGACCTTTTCCAACATTGATGAGCATCAACAACTCTTTTTTTTTTTTTGAGGTTCTCAGAAACTCTCCTTTGCTCGTGCCATGATACACTTCCACAAGGTGTTTGCTTTGATAGATCCCTGTTCTTCAGATATAAAACCGGGTGCCCACTCACACCTGATTAGCATCCATTGATTGAAAGCACCTGACTCTAATTTCAACCTTCAAATTAACTGCTAATCCTAGAGGTTCACATACTTTTTGCAACCACTAATATATTAATATTGAAATCATTTTTCCTCAATAAATAAAGACCAAGTATAGTATAATATTTTGTGCTCATTTGTTTTTTAACTGGGTCTCTTTATCTACTATTTAGGACTTGTGTGAAAATCTGATGATGTTTTAGGTCATATTCATGCAGAAATATAGAAACTTCTAAAGGGTTCAAAAGCTTTCAAGCACCACTGTAAAACAGTTTTGGCTTCCAAAACACTTTGGCTTGTGTTTTCATCGCATTTATGTATCGTTTGAAAAAGACTGTGAGACTATGGTAATGTCTGGTCAACATCTATTTCGGTCAATGTCTGGTATCATAAACCACAATGCATTCATTAAATGGCACCCACCTGTAGGGGAGGTGGACTTCATATTGTTTTCACTAAACAATAACTATAGCTGTGAGCTGTGGCCCTGAATGGCTTCACATTGTGCTATTTGAACTGGGTAGTCAATGACTGCATGCATTGGTTTATTACCCTATCCACTGTATCAGCCACATGCACACAAAGTGCAGATACCTGAGATGATAACACGGTTATAAAGATCTCCGGCATCGTGTACTCTAAATTTGATTGTACTATTCATTATGAGAAAATCAGGCTGAAAAGCTATTGCCTGTTAAATTGGTAATGTGTGGCTTCATGCGATTTATTTAATGCAGCAGTCTGTGGTTTTGGCCCATTATAACTGAATGGAGACAGAGTGCTGCAACTGTCTATGCCTTTGCCCTGTTGTTGAGTTATGAAGAGATGAATTCTTCTATGGCCATATCTATCTTTGGCTGGACATCCAATGAAATAATTGGTCCAAATCTCTGGATAGGAGGGACAACCGTTGTGTCTTTACCAGCTGTCTGCTAGAAGTAGCCAGTTTTTGAGAGTCTTTTAGGGATTTTATACAGAGTAGATATTTTAACACATCCTTTCAATCCATGATGTCACAGTGGTACATGAAAGTTAGTGAACCCTATAAATTTTCCCATATTTCCTTGGGAGAGTTATTGCAGGGTCATGCAGCAAGTTTTGTCACTGAATTTTGATTTGTTCAGTAAGAAGTTGCAGTTTTGTATGAATTAAATGTTTAAAATTCATTCCTGTGTAGCTTGGTTGTGAAGAGGGCTTTATATGTTAACCAAAAAAAAGGGGAGGGCTTGAGTCACTGGCCTAAAACATAATGAGATCATCTAAAAGTAGATAAGGTGAACCCAGTTAACCCAGGAGAAAATATTTTGTACTTGGTCATTTGTTTATTGAGGAAAATGATCCAATATTACAATATTACACATTTTATACTCACATACTTATTTGTGTCTCAAAATTATGTGAACCTCTAGAATTAAGTTCATTTGAAGGTGAAATTAGAGTCAGGTGTTTTAAAAAATGGAATGACATGGTATTTAAAGGACAGAGATCTATAAAAGTCTGATCTTCACAACATGTTTGTGGAAATGTCTCATGGCATGAAGAAAGGAGATTTCTGATGTCCACACAAAATCATTTTTGTAACCTAAAGATGATGACTGGATTATGTTACAAAACCATCTTTAAAGAGTCTGTACTCAAAATCCACAATCAGACAAGATTGCAGATACATGGTCAACCAACAAAGATCGCAAGGCGTTTAATAGTCTGTGAGGTCACAAAAGAACCCAGAGTAAATTCTAAGCTAACATTAAATTTTGAAGTATAATAGTAACAGTCTATATCAAAATGTCAGGACATCTGTCCATGAATCGAAGAAAATGTGAGTCATGCAGCAAAGCAATGACACTAAGCACACAAGTCTTTGCACAAAACAATGGTTACAATGCGAGTTTTTGGAATGGCCAAGTCAGTCCTGACCATCCAATAAAAATGCTGTGGAAGCAGTTCATGTGGGAAACATCTAAAGTTGAGGCTTTTCAGTGCAGAGGAATGGGCTAAAATTCCTCCAAGGAAAGCAAAGGTTCACATACTTTTGCCACTCATGGATGTAGTATTGGATCATTTTCCTTAATAAATACATGACCAAGTATAATATTCTTTATCATTTGTTAAAATGTGTTCTCTTTATGTGCTTTTAGAACTTGCATGAACAGCTGATGTTTTAGATCCTATTTAGGTTCTAAACGGAGCAACAGTTAACACGGAGGCTTCAAATTGGTACAACGGTCTATGGTTTTAACCTATCAAATCCTAGCCTTCCAACCAGATAATACCATAGCCATCTAAGAGAGAAGAAGTGATCCTGTTCTCCAAGTGGGAAGGACAGCATTCCCGTCTTAGACCCCCTGTCAGTTATACAGGCTGATGCCATATAAATGCAAAGCTGGCAGTAACAGTATAATTAGCCCTGCTTTGCAGGTGGGAAGGACAAGGATTCATTTTTGACTCCTTGTCTGTTAGACCCAGGTTTAGATCTATTCTGTATGTCGGATCTGTTAGTGCTGTTATAACAGCAACAGTTTTGACAAGAAGGTTTCCAAGTGGTGCAACTGTCTATGGTTTTGTCTTTTTTTTTTAACCAGGAGATTGTGAATTCAAATTTTGACAATACCATAGCCATCCAAGATCAGACGTCTACCCTGTCAATCAGAGCAACATTAGTCAATCATGAATATATTCAGAGTGGTGCAGTTCACACTTTCCCTCAAGCCTTTTAGCTGCCCTTTTATGTTGCATGAGCAGCAGATTAAAACAACATGATGTCTGTCTCAGAGAAAACATGGTAGTCATCCAGACTACCATCTTTTCAGGGTGATAACTGGCATATGTTGAGGGAAATTGACTAGCATGTGGATTTTACATACAAAGAGTGATAAAAACCTAAGACCACTAGTGAAGGATTCACAGTGCAGCAGAATAAAGACCCAAATCACACCTACACAAAGACAATAGATAATCAAGGAGTGTTGACTGTTATGGACTTTCTTGGACTTTCCTCCACCATCACCGGACGTAAATCCTATTGAGCATTTACAGGCCCATTTGTAGACAAAAAAGCGAAGCATTCAGTAACATCCCAGAGTGGTCTTTAGAATATTGTGAAATCATGCTGGGAAAACACGGAAAGCATTGGATGCAGTGGTGTAAAGCATGCCGCCGCTGGACTCTAGAGCAGTGGAGATGCGTTCTCTAGAGGGACGAGTCACGCTTCTCCATCTGGCAATCTGATGGATGTGTCAGGAGAACAGTACTCGTCTGACTGCATTGTGCCAAGTGTAAAGTTTGGTGGAGGGGGGATTATGGTGTCGGGTTGGGCTCTTCCCTTTAGTTCCAGTGAAAAGAACTCTTAATGCTTCAGCATACCAAGAGATTGTGGACAATTTCATGCTTCCAACTTTGTGGGAACAGTTTGGGGATGGCCCTTCCTGTTCCAGCATGACTGGTAAGGTCCATAAAGACATGGATGAGCGAATTTGGTGTGGAAAAACTTGACTGGCCTGACCTCAACCTGACAGAACATGTTTGGGATGAATTAGAGTGGAGATTGCGAGGCAGGCCTTCTTGTCCAACATCAGTGTCTGACCTCAGAAACACGCTGCTGGAAGAATGGTCAGAAGTTCAAATAAATACACTCCTAAACCTTGTGGAAAGCCTTCCCAGAACAGTTGAAGCTGTTATAGCTGCAAAGGGTGGGCCGACATCATATTAAACCCTATGGATTAAGAATGGGATGTCACTTCATATGCATGTGAAGGCAGACGAGTGAATACGTTTGGCAAGATAGTGTACTAATCAATCTTAAAATGTGTCAACCACTAACTCGCTTTCCATTACTGCTTAATTCAGGGTCACAGGGTTGCCAGGCCCTAACCAGCAGCACAGGGTCCAAGGAGGGAGCCAACCCTAGACAGGAAACACACACTCAAGGAAACACTCCCTCACTCACTCAGTCACACTGGGACACTTTAGAGACACCAACTGATATAATGCATGTCTCTGGAATGTGGAACCTTGAGAAAACCCACGCACACACACAGGGAGAACATGCAATGTCTACACAGGCAGTGGTTGTGCCAGAGCTGTGAGTGGACAGTGCTAACCATCGCACCATCATTCATCTCTGAAATTTGATTGCATCCATTCATTCATTTTCTTATCCATTTAGTCATGGTCAGGGTCGCGGGAAAGCCTGTGCATAGCTGGTAGCACAAGGCAAAAGGCAGGAACAACCCTAGACAGGGTGCCAATCCATAGTCAAGTCAAGAAGGATTTATTTATGTAGCGTGTGTGACTGGAATTGGTACCGGAACACAATCTCAGAGAGAAAACAGAAAATGTAGTTAGTTATTGATTAAGAGCACAGAGTCTATTAACAGCCACTGGTGCCATGTGTAGCATGAGACTCCAGCAGCATTAGCTATAGCTGGAGAAAGAGGAGAACCAGAAGGTAACACAGCCAAGAGGGGTCACATGTGATATCTGCAAATCACCTCCCTGTGAGAGGCAAGAAGACAGCAATCCAACAATCCAGATCACCACAAAACTCTTTGACTATGAACCCCCAACTCTGCCCTTAGTTTAAGGTGAGGATGCACCTTAAGTCAAGATAAAGCGGACTGAATCTCAGCCTAGCCGGACCGCCCATCCAAAGGATAAGGCATGACCCCAGACTCCTCCACAGTAACCTGAGCCATACATCGCAGTCCAAGTCTAGCCAAAAGCCTGTACATTTGGAGAGTGTCTGAATCTCGAACTAAAGTGGGGAGTTTATTCCATAGTTGGGAGGCCATGTATGAGAAAGCCTTTCCCCCTGCTGTGACGTTTTTAATTCTAGGAACTAAAAGAAGTCCTGCAAATGAAGTAGACGAGCTGGATTGTAAGACTCTAAGAGTTCACTCAGATACTGTGGGACCAGGCCATATAAGTTATATGGTTATATGTTACAAGAAGTACTTGTAATCAATGTGGATACACTCACATTCATAGACACACACGCTAATGGCATTTCAGAAACAACAATTCACCTAACATGCATGTCTTTGGAATGTGGAGGACACCAGAGTACCCAAAGTAAACCCATACGGACGCAGGGAGGACATGTAAACCTGGAGCTGTGAGGCGACCGTGCCCCCCTCCACGATTTGGTTTATAATGTAAAAAAAACAACTGTTTTAAATCAGAGAAAAACACCAAATAGGAGCATTTTCACTCTGTTCTTCTGGTCCTCACCATATTAGTTCAATTTTGTGAACTTCCAGTTATCAGTCCATGCCTGTTGTTAAGGCTTTTGTTTGTGCACTTCTGTTTCAGATACCCTTCCAAATACGGTACTCTCTTTACAAAGCAGACAGGCTCTCTTGGATCCTAATACGAGGTCGGGGTGTATTGTTTGAACAAGGTCATTTGTCTCCGCTGCTCTGGCTACCTTGAAGACGGGGTTATTATTCTTTTTCCTGTTATTGTTAATCTTTTTTATAAAGGCAAATAATGAAAGTATTGAGAGCATGACCAAACATGGAGAGTCTTTATCAGGGGCTCGAAAAGGAAGGATAAAAAAAACTTTCTTTTTTAAGTTCTTATGTTTAGCTTAAACCTCAAAAAAGCATAGTATTTGAGATGCCAAGATGCTACCCTGAACAGCATTTTGAGAAAGGGGTCAGAAAATGGCAAGGAGAAACATGAAGGTAGGAAGTGAGTGATGGAGACTGCAAATTATAACAGTTCCCTACTCCTTCTGAAGCATACTCCCCACAAAGAGAGAACTATGTAGGAGTCAAACATGGGGTATGGGTGGTTGCTCAGTTACAGCGATCCTAGCTGTAAAACTGCAAAATATATTGTCGTGTGTTGTCTAATAGACACATATTATCTTATTCGGTACAGCTTGCTATTACTGGGTTGTACCCCATTTTCACCTTCAGAACTTTGATTCTTTGTGGCATAGATTCAACAAGCTGCTGTAAACATTCTTCAGATATGTTGACTGTTACTGAGATGATGGAGGCCATTTGAGTACAGTGAACTCATTGACATGTTCAAGAAACCAGTTTGAGATGATGATGATTCATCAGACCAGGCAACACTATTCAAATTTTCTGATGTCCAATTTTTCCCATGCAGATTTTAGGCTCCGTTGCCTGTTCTTAACTGAAATGAATGGCATCCCATGTGGTCGTCAGCTCCAGTAACCCGTCTGATTCAAGCTTTGATGTGCTATGTGTTCAGAGATGCTCTTCTGCATACCTTTCTTTGTCATAGGTGCTTATTTGTTACTGTTGCCCTTCTATCAGCTCAAATCAGTTTGGCCATTCTTCTTTTGCTCTTTTGTGGACCAAACCTGTAAACTCTGGAGAAAATTCCAATAGAGCAGCAGATTATGAAATACTCACTGTTCTGTCTAGCACCAACAACCATGGCACAGCATTCATCAGCCAATAAGCAGAGTTGGCGTAATGAGTGATAATTGGGACTCACGTTATCCATGTGACTCATGGTATTCCCACAACGATGCACATGTACTGAAGTGGGCAACACTGCAATTTCCCATTTCCAAAAGAATTGACCAGTTGCACTTCAGTTAGTAAAGTGGTACAGCAGGTAGCTTTGGTGTCACACAACTCCGGCAACACAGTTTTTTGTCCGTCTTACTTTTGGTGTTCTCTCTGGGTTCACATTTGTGTTCTTTGGGGACTCCGGTTTCTTTCTTCTCTCAAAAACATGAACAAGATACCATAAGTTGGCCCTTGGGGTGGGTAGGTGTGTGTTTGTGTGTGTGTGTGTGCCATGTATGTATTACACTATGTATATACCATGTATGTATTACCATGTATGATAGAAAGCTCTGACATTTTTTACATAACCTCCTTTAGAAAAACCAAAAGATTCAAAAGATTTGCTTTAGGGTTACTGAGGTTAAGGTTAGGATTAGGTGTAGCATTAATTAGCTACAGTGATCATTATGTCGATGTGTGATGTCCTACAAAGGAAAGTTGTCCCTGTTCGGGAATGTATTTGCCTTTTGAGTTGTGTTTCCAGGATAGACTTTGGAGCTCGCACAACCCTGACCTTCATAATAAATGGAGGAATGATTTTGTGAAATACAGCTTATGAGCTATGAAATGGTAGCTGTGAAAACACACTAGTGTTTGCTGGACTAAATTATGCCGATACACGTTATTATATTCTAGTTTTATATTCTGTATTTTAATATACTCTCCATAATATTGTATTTTTATATATACACTGACTGGCCAAAAAAGAGGTCACCACCTGGATTTAACTAAGCAAATAGTTAAAAGACCTGAACCCGATCTTTGGGATGTGCTGGAGAAGACTGTGCAGTGGTCCAAATCTATTAATTAATGCAACTCATTGATTTTTCCCCAAGATCTTGTACTGATGATGGAGGATTTGGACCACTGCTCAAAGTCTTCTCTAGCACATCCCAAAGATTCTCAATGGGGTTCAGGTCTGGACTCTGTGGTGGCCAATCCATTTTGTGTCATACTCCCTGAACCACTCTTCCAAAATTTGACCCTTCTGAAACAGATGAACGTCTTTTCTATGACCACAGAATGTCTTTCGACATGATTGCTTCAGAAATGAGAAGCTACTCACTGCATCAGTTAAGGTTAAATAACTTGTTGCCAGCTGAAACGTAATCACCAATGCAGTAATTATCCAATGGGAGGCTCTTTTTTGTAGCTATTGAACTATTTGCTTAGTTAAATCCTGGTGGTGACCTATGAGCTTATTGTTATATTTTATTTATGCGAGTCATTACTAATAGCGTATTAATTAGGTAACTTGGGGTGTGTTCATACTTGTAGTTTGGTTCACTTGCTCCAGCATTTTAGACCTGGTTCGCTTAGCATTCACAGTGACATTCTTAACATATACCAAATCTGTAAACAAAAGTCACATGAATAAGGTACCATGCTGATTGGGCAGCTTTAGTGATGTTTTGTGACCGAACTTGCTGAACTTTCTAAATTTCCACAACAATGCAGTGTGCTAGGCTTAACGCACTCATGGGATTTGTTAACATGTGCTGGTATTTTTGACCAGCTGATACATCACACTGAGCTCCTACAATTTAAGAAGACACTCTTTGTGCAGGTATACCTGAGTATTCTGGAATGAAAGGATCAGGTACAGTTCTTTAACACAGCCAGAATTATATTAGTTTAATTCTTACGTATATCATCTAGGGTGCCCGAGGAGGTTGGGCCCCTTTTTGAGTCTTGGTTCTCCCAAGGCTTCTTCCTTATAACACTGTCACCGTAACTCAATTAGAGACTGGGGAACTCAATTGGGCAATTTGGGATCCTAGCTTGCAAGTTAGATCACTGGCTGGCTACTACATATTAGATATTTGTAAAGCTGCTTTGAGACAATGCCCTGTTGTGCAATATAAATACATTTAACTTTCATTAATAATCCTTACAATCTGGATAGATAAATACTGATTGAATAAAGACATTAAGAGCATAAAAAAGAGTTGAAATTACAAGTCCACACTCTTCACTACCACATAAGTAAGTTTAGTTTCCAGGACAGTAGTGTCTATGACTGTGTTTTCAATGGCATACTGAATACCGAGAACTATTTGACTGGCTGCTTAATTCAGCTACTGGGTCCAGAGCACCATTCCATAACCACTCAACCTTGATCAAGATAAACTTGGATAAAACAGGGTGTTTTTAAATGCACGATTACACTGTAGGGCTATAACATCACAAGTAATCTTTAGCAAAACGTGCCGCAGTTATTCAGTTCAATTAGTACCATTTAGAAGCCATATGCTATTTATCATCAGTTTATAATGACTGCTGGGTGTACCCGTGTAGGCATTGTCACTTCACAATTGTCACCTCCCTAATACGGAGCTAGAAAGGATGCCATCAGAAGCAAACGGTAGTGAACAATCACAGCTTACGATGAAATCATGGTGACAGACGTCCAGGAGCTTCAGGAGAAACAGCTGATGCCATGTCTGAATGCCCCCAAAAGGATATATAAGGCTGCTTTAAAATAGCTCTGATGCCTGGCTGACTCCAATGTCATCGAGGGTTTGGTATCATACCTCTAGTGCAAAGGGTGTGGGATTGAGCTCCATCACAGAATCTCTTTTACCTAGTGGAGAAAGAAGTGGCGTTAGGTCATGTGACTATACGTGGTATAATTCTATAATTGTGTCTGCAAACACAAGCTCTTCAACAAGTCCATCACAATCTAAGCTTTTGCTCACATCATCTAATTTACAGCAGGCCTGTTGTTGGCTTCCTCTCTCGGACGCCGCAGGCTGTTTTACAACAGCTCGGCGGAGCGTGAGAGTGCATGGTTTATTCTCCTGTGTTGGCAGAGCCTGGAGGGCAGTGCCAGCTGATGCTGCAGATGGCAGATGTCTTTAAGTTCTCAAAACTGCATGATGGGTTGAAGGGGCTGTGTTTAATTACTTTGAGGTTTGCCATGTGTTTGAAGGCCTGGAAAATTAACTCGGCTGCAGGATTTTTAACCAGGGCTTCCACCCAGAAGGGGTTTCAGTGTTTAAATGTTCAAGGATCTCTTGATTTCTGTGGTCTCGTGCTGAATTTCTCATTATTGTTGTTTGTCTTTCTGTTATCGCAATCTGGTGCATGAAGCTAGTCAGCTAAAGGGAATTTGGTCAGCACCAAAACCAACCCTCACTAACCCAAAACACTCACTCCGTCTCCATATCTGCTCAATCCAATTGGGGTTTGGCTAGCCGGCAACACAGAGCATCCAACCCAAGACAGGGCATATGCGTGCACACTGGGGAGTCAATTCCTGTATTGGGCTTGCTCTGGGCTTGTATGAATATGTTGTTGCGTTGGATGGAATAGTAATTAACATACAATACACTGTCAGCTGTATCTATTTGGGCATGAGCTCCGAGATCCCAAGTTGGATATCGACCTCGGACTCTGCCTGTGTGGAGTTTGCATGTCCTCGCCGTGTCTGCATGGGTTTACTCTGGGTACTCTGGACTCCTCCCATGATCCAAAGACATGCATTAGGTTAATTGGTCACTCTAAATTGGCCCATGACTTGTGTGTTGATGTAACCTTGTGTCTGTTGTGAATATAGGCACTGATGCTGATACAATATTAAGTAAAACTAATAATAATAAAACAAATAAAGAAACAGTTGATGATACTGAAAATAAGCGCTGACCCATTTGACCTTCAGATTGGGACATAAATGCTAACAATGAATCATTCAATCAAGCAATAAACAAATTACAGCCATGTACATGTTCATAAATTTGAAATACAGTGGTATCTCAGTTCTTCACCACCCCGGAACTCGTCGAATTCAGTTCTCGGCTCATTTTGTCTAGAAAGATTTGCTTAAACTTGTATGAGTCGAGCTGCACAACTCATTTTAGCCAAAAAACTCTATTCATGATTCCGTACACAGTTATTCAGTGATTCTGATACATAATAGCTGTGTTTATTGTATTTTTCGTTATTTTTACTCCATTTTTACTACAGTACAGTATTCTTAGTGCAAATAAGTCTCCATGGGTCCTAAAAAGGTTAGTTGATAAAAGACAACCAAAAGCAAAACAGGAATTGAATGCTCCGGAACACAGGCTGCAGTTAGTTAACCAATAAGTAAGTAAATGTTTTGCACTTTCAGTTACTCACTAAATTACATGAGATTTTTCAACACTTTATTATAAAATAAGCGTTGTGTTTATGAATTTGGCCAACTGTAGGTTAATGTAAGTGTTTTAAACATTATGATACGATACACCAAACACTCGTTAAACTGCCCATTTTATGTTACATTTAACTTATGATGGATTTGTTGGAATGTAACCCCATTTTAAATCAACAGCATCTGTACAATGCAACTTAATTAATGCATATAATGCCTTATACAGTGTGGATTTTCTGGTGGTCTGTAACGGATTAATTCAATTTACATTATTCCTTATGGAAAAAAATTTGCGTAGTACTCGTCGTGTTTGGTTCTTGACAAGCCTTCTGGAACAAACTAATGATGGGAACCAAGGTACCACGGTACTCAGTGTGCATTAACCATAGTCAGTAGTTTTGCGTTCTTAAATTCTAAATCCAGTTACAGATCCCAAATGTATCTGCCCCGCTATTCCAGCCGCTAAGAAAATAAATCTCAAAAGTTTCATCAAGCACTCAATTTTGAACCAGGAATAAACCCACTCTTTTGAAACTTTTAATATCAAAATTTGTCAGGTTTATATGATGTATATCTAGGTCTTACAGAAGTCCTCGAGTGCATTTTTTTCCCCTTCTAGTCACCTGGTTCTACACTTAAATTAAATATTGAGTTCAGTAGGATACTAGATACTGAAAGTTTTGTGAAAACCATTTAGTATTGTTGTATGGCCTAAAAAGCATCAATCAGATTTTTGAAATAAATGAGATTTCAAATATATATTTGAAATCTCAATATATTATACTTGGTCATTATTTCTTGTGGATCCATTATTGCATATCTGTGAGTGGCAAAAATATGTGAACCTTTGCTGTCTGTGACCGGTGTGACCCACTTGTGCAGCAGTAACCGCAATTATCCAGTCCTGCACATCAGCTTGGAGGGATTTTAAACCATTTCTCAGTACAGAACAGCTTCACCTTTGGAGTGTTGGTGGGTTTTCTCACATGAACTTCTCACTTCAGGCCCTCCCACAACATTTCTCATGGATTAAGGCCATCCCAAAACATTGACTTTGTTCTTCTTTGACCATTCTTTGGTAGAACAACTAAGACTATGCTTAGGGTCATTGTCTTGCTGCATGACCCATCATATCTTGATATTCATTTCGTGGACAGATATCCTGATTGTTTTCTTTTAGACTTTGCTGGTATAATTCAAAATTCATTGTTCTGTCAATGATGTCAAGCTGTCCTAGTCCAGATGCAGCAAAATGGGTCCATACCATGACACTACCACCGCCATGTTTCATAGGTGGCATTAGAGTTTTATGCTGGCATGTAGTGCTTTTCTAACTCCATACACAATACTTCTCATTTAAAACAAAAAGCTCAATTTTGGGCTGATCCATCCACAAAACGTTTTTCCAGTAGGCTTATGGCTTGTCCACATGATTTTTAGTAAACTGCAGGTGGGCAGCAGTGTTATTTTGGGAGAGCAGTGGCTTTCTCCTTGCAATCCTGCCATGCACACCATTGATGTTCAGTGTGTGTGTATATATATATATATATATATATATATATATATCTATATACACTGCTCAAAAAAATAAAGGTAACACTTAAACAACACAATATAACTCCATGTAAATCAAACTTCTGTGAAATCAAACTGTCCACTTAGGAAGCAGCACTGATTCACAATCAGTTTCACATGCTGTTGTGCAAATGGAACAGACAACAGATGGAAATTATTGGCAATTAGCAAGACACACTCAATAAGGAGTGGTTCTGCAGGTGGGGACCACAGACCACTTCTCAGTACCTTTCTCAGCTTTCTGGCTGATGTTTTAGTCACTTTTGAATGTTGGTGGTGCTTTCACACTCGAGGTAGCATAAGACGGACTCTACAACCCACACAAGTGGCTCAGGTAGTGCAGCTCATCCATGATGGCACATCAATGCGTGCTGTGGCAAGAAGGTTTGCTGTGTCTGTCAGCGTAGTGTCCAGTGGCTGGAGGTGCTACCAGGAGACAGGCCAGTACACCAGGAGACGTGGAGGAGGGCATGACCGGATTGGCAGTGGGTCAGTAATGGTGTGGGGTGGCATTTCTTTGGAGGGCCGCACAGCCCTCCATGTGCTTGCCAGAGGTAGCCTGACTGCCTTTAGGTACCGAGATGAGATCCTCAGACCCCTTGTGAGCCCATATGCAGGTTTCCCTGGGTTCCTCCTAATGCAGGACAACGGTAGACCTCATGTGGCTGGAGTGTGTCAGCAGTTCCTGCAAAATGAAAGCATTGAAGCTATGGACTGGCCCGCCCGTTCCCCAGACCTGAATCTGATTGAGCACATCTGGGACATCATGTCTCGCTCCATACACCAACGTCATGTTGCACCACAGACTGCCCAGGAGTTGCCGGATGCTTTAGTCCAGGTCTGGGAGGAGATCCCTCAGGAGACCATCCGCCACCTCATCAGGAGCATGCCCAGGCGTTGTAGGGAGGTCATACAGGCACGTGGAGGCCACACACAATACTGAGCCTCATTTTGAGGCTTTACGCTTGTTCCTTTACATGCCCGCATCAGCCGCTTTTGTACATCAAAGACACAAAATCATCGTTCCCACTGAAGTATGGGTGAGCAAAAGTAGGGGCACAGTCTTTGAAAACCCCTGTTCTAAAGGGTTTCAAAACTTTCAAACACCTCTGTAAGTGTGTTAGAAAGTGTACCTATTTAACTGGCAACACAGTCTATAATGGCTGAAATGGACTTAAGTGGTTTTAATTATTAAAGGTATGTAATCTGTCTCTCTCTCATCCCCTCTTCGCAGTGTGTACGGGCACAGAAAACAAACTGAGCACCCTGTCAGATCTGGAACAGCAGTACCGGACCCTGCGTAAGTACTATGAGAACTGTGAGGTGGTAATGGGCAACCTGGAGATCACCAGCATCGACCGCAGCCGGGACCTCTCCTTTCTCAGGGTAGGCACTTTGCAATTATGATTTCAGTACAATGCTCTCAGGAATGCAATGCTTTATATATGGAAGACATATTAATAGATACCTACTCCTAAAATCAAATCTAAGGAAAGTCACAACAGGCACTAATGCAGCAGCCGTTCCCACAATGGGGGTACGGCAAGGCAAATAAATGAGCAATTTTGTGCAGAGGCGCAATTTTGAGAAAATACGTTGAAAGCAATGAAAGCTCTTATAGAGGAAAAAATTTAAAATACATAATGCATGTCACTTTTAATAATTCCACTCTAAAGGTAATTTGTTGCTTCAGTTTTGTTCGGTTAGAAGTTTCAGTTTTGTATGAATTGCAGTGTTTAAAATAATTTCCCATGGACTTTGCAAGCAAAATATGTGTACACGTGTCGGAGTGAGAGGGCTCAAAAGTATTCGTATCTACAAAAGGGGGGCACTGCAGGAAAAGTTTGGGAACCACTGCACTAGGGGTCAGAGATGTGTACCCTCAGATTCCTGTTTATGGCCTATCTGCCTCAAGATTCATTTAGATGTGTGTTTTGATCACCATTGCTGTAAAACCCGGTTATTACTCTAGCCTTCCTTGAATAACAAGATACAGTATATGAGGCATGACCTAGATAAACAGAATTAATGAAGTCTGATCAAATAAATATAAATATGGGCATGGACTGTGGGTGTGCTATGTACATTTGTCTTGCGTTAATTTTGTAATGTATTCTGGTTTTGGCTTGTTTACTCATCATTGTTAAGCTTGGATTAGTAATTAATGACCAAATGCTGCATGTTCAAATCCCAACACCAACCAGCTTTCAGGTCTTTAACCCCTGTCTAACACCAACCTATTCTACCTGGGATATGGAAAGAGAAGAGTTGTACTTTAAAAACACCAATTTCTCAATGGGTTTTAGCTAGAAACTTTTCTTGACCTCTATTCCATAGAAAGTACGATGTTAGAACACACAATCGAAGGGATTTTAGGGGTTACGGATATGCTCAAAGGCATAATACTGTAACTGCTGCACCAACACAAATATAATATAAATGTTTTGGTTATGACATAGCTTTAATTTGTCATAACATATCTATTTTGAAGGGAATTAGTCTGTGTGGGAACGCCAGCTCTTCCTTTGAGGAATTCATTAATGTAGATGCCACGTCACAGCATGTTTCCTCATAATCCTATTGCTAAGTTTCTGCACATCAGTCTATTTTAATTTCTCTTAGCAAAGTTTCACATAAATCTACAAGAACAAAGTCATAATTGAATAGATTTCTTCACATTAGCTGAGACAGTTGTTCACGTCATGCTGTTAAAGGTAATAAGATGTGACAGAACCGTCATGAAGGGACTTTTTCTGGTGACTGGTGGGGTTGTGTTTCTCATGAATACGATGCAAATCGTTTTGATGAAAGATGCAATAAAAGCTGTATTGCACTGCACATCCTCCTGGGACCATTTTGTCTGATAGAACGTAGATGTTTGGTGTTAAAAATCACTTCTTATATCATGCGCAAAACTATGCATTGATGGGTACTACACATTTAATATTAGCACACCATTATATGGAGAGAGCTGAATTAAATAAACAACACAGTACAAGACAAGGAGGTCTAATCGAAGCAACTTAATCACAGGTGAGTTCTATTAGGTTTATGTGCTTTGAATTATGAACTATAAGCTGTGGAAGGGCTCTGACAGTTAGCACTTTGATTTGAGAGAAGCCAAAGCAATGTGAGAGAGACCAAATGGAGCTGGCTTCTCAGAAAAAGTAGGTCTGTGTGGAGTCTGTATGTCCTCCCCATGTCCAGTTGGGTTTACTCCAGGTACTCCGGTTCCTCCCACGGTCCAAAAACAGGCATTAGGTTAGTTGATGATGGTATATGGGCCTAGTGTGAGAGTATATAACTAGTTTTGATGAAACCTTGTGCTTGTTGTGAAATGTTTCACAGAATGTAATGCAGATGTTAAACTGTGCATACCTGTAAGCACCAGGATAGCCGCATGGGGCAAACCCTTTCCAGATAATGTCCCCAAGTGTCAGGATGATAATACCTCTATACACCCTACTAAAATTCTTCAAGCGTTGTTTGATGAACATCAGGATGAAATCAGATTCCTCCTATGGTCTTCACATTCATCAGATTTAAGTGTCATTGAATCTTCTGGAGCATCAAGTGGTGCTTGAAAGCTTGTGAAACCTTTAGAATGTTCTATGTTTCTGCATAAATATGACCTAAAATATCATATTTTGCCCTGAAGTCTTAACAGTAGACAAAGAGAACCTAATTAAATAAAAATTTTATACTTGTTTATTTATTATTCAGGGAAATGATCCAATATTACACCTGTGAGTAGCAAAAGTATGCGAACCACTAGGAATAGCACTTAAATTGAAGGTGCATTCAATCGTTTGGATAACAGTAAGACATGAGTGAGCACACTGTTGTAATTTCAAAAATAGGGATCTGTCAGAGTCTAATCTTCACAACACGTTTGTGGAATTGCATCATGGTGCGACCAAAAAAGCCTCAGAAAAAGAGTTGATGCTCATCAGGCTGGTAAAGATTACAAATCCATATGAGCTCCCCAGTGCCATTGTCAGACAGATTGAGGAATATCAAGACCATTGTTACTTGGTCGACCAACAAATAATACTTCAAGAGCAAGGCATGTAATAGTCTGAAAGGTCACAATGGAATGCGGGTAACTTCTAAGCAGCTAAAAGCCTCTCTCACACTGTGTAATGTTAATGTTCATTAGTGCACCATGAAGAGAACACTGAACAACAATGGTGTACATGATAGGGTTACATAGAATATGTCACTGCTCTACTGTCCATCGTGTGGCACATGAATAATCCAGAAGACTGTTGGGGTCTTCACACTGCATCCAGCATAATAACCTTATCCCTTCTCTGAAACATGGTGGTGGTAGTATCATGGTTTTTGCCTGTTTTGCTGCATCTGGGTGACGACAGCTTGTCAAGATGGACGGAATAATGAATTCTGAATTCTACCAGCAAATCCTGGTATAAATAAGTCACTTTATTACAATGGATCATGCTGAACAAAGTATATAAGTAAGTTCTTGTTACTGACTGTTAGCCTTTCCCTCAGACCTTTCCACAGGGGTCATGAGGCTGTACATTTGATTGGACTCCCTCATTTCCTTGTAATTATTGCTGAAATGGCAGTTGGACTGTTGACATTTCATTGACATCTTTACATACTTTACAGGTTTGTACCAACTCTCACTCAAAAAAAACAGAATGCATTAAGGATGATCTACATATTAGAAGCATGATACCAACATCCCCTTTTCCCCCTGGCACTGCCAAATATATCCTTTTACCGCAAGCAACAAAATCCAAATTGAAATTGTACCTATCAGACCTGGCCCAAAAACAGAGACTAATGCTTGCAGTAGTTCCAATAGGTGTATTAATAAACAGAGCAGAGCAGGCAGGGATCAGGCAGAAATGAGGTCAGAAGAGCAGGCAGGAGGTCAAAACACACATCAGTCTGACTGGAGGTCACGTGCAAGGGTTGAGACAGGCCGGTAGTACGGAACCGTGGCAAGAATTCAAAACCGGAAAACTAGCAAACCAGGAGGGTGACTCCTGCAGCTCAGCAGAAACCATACTTCTTAAATAAAGATCCTAAATGAGGAACAGGTGTTGGGAATCTAGAATGAGAGAGAATTAGAGCGAGGCAGAGAGGAGTCCAGGCTGGCGGTTTGTGTGAGTGAGGAGTGACGGGAACTGGAGTACTGGGAAGCAGGAGAAAGGCTTGAGGCATGATCGTATATTTCTACCAAAATAAAATATCATATCACTGAAGTCCTAAATGTAGATAAGGAGAACTCAAGCAAATGAGGCAATGATGTTATACTGATCACTTATTTATTGAGGGAAGTTATCCATTATTACATCAGTGAGTTGCAAAAAGTTTGATTAGTTTAATTTGATTAGTTTAACTATCAGGCATGCGTGGGCAGACTGTTGCATTGTCAAGAACAGGGATTTATCAGAGTCTGATCTGTACAATTTGTGGAATTGTAACATGGTACGAACAAAAACTCCCAGAAAAAAGAATTGTTGATGCTTACCAGGCTGTAAAAAGATTACAAACCCATCTCTAAAGAGTTTGGATTCCACGATTCTTTAGTCATACAGACCGAGGTATTTCAAGAGCGTTGTTACTTGGTCTACCAGCAAATATCACTCCAAGAGCAAGGCCTGTAATAGTCTGCTAGGAACTAGGAACCGCAAAGTAGCCTATGGTAACTTAGGCCTCTAAAACCTCTCTCACACTGTCTAATATTAATGTTCACCAGTCCACCATGAGGAGAACACTGAACAACAATGGTGTTCATGGTAAAGTTACAAAGAGTACAAAGTCACTGCTCTTGAAAAGGGCATTGCTGCCCAGCATATGGACATTCGACAAGGCTACTATAAGAGCTTTATGTGGCTGTGGTAGCCTAGAGGATAAGATACTGGACTATGGACCAGAAGGTCCAGGGTTCAAATCCCACCTCTGCCAAGCTGCCACTGTTGGGTCCTTGAGCAAGGCCCTTAACCCACAATTGCTTGGATTGTAAGACTGTATCAATTGTAAGTCGCTCTGGATAAGGGCATCTGCTAAATGCTGTAAATGTAATGTAAATGTTATGTTTTAAATGATAAGCATGATGTATGGAGAAAGAAAAACACTGCATTCCAGCAGAAGAACATTATCCCATCTAGAATGTAGAGCTGAAGGCAACTGAACGACTTCTTGGTTGTTGAAGACGTTTCACCTTTCATCTGAAAGGTTTCTTCAGTTTTAGAATCTTATGGGGAATCCCAGGTATTCAACTCTAGTGGGATTGTCACCTTGGGGGTGGTCACCTGAGAGTTCTTGACCCACCCTGTCAATACATGAGTTGTTAGGATCACAGGAGCCAAGGTGTGACCCAATAGTGAGTCTTTGCCCCATCCTGCCATCATGTGAGTTGTTAGAGTCACATGGGTCGAGTTGTAAATGGGGGTTAAAGGAAGGGATGTCAAGACTGCTTTGTAGGTGGCTGACGAAATAAACCACCTTCTCTGTTCAATGATGGTTGTTCTCTCAAACCAGTCTTCTCTGTCCAAAATGTGAACATTAAATAAGACTAAAGTTAATTTTGGCCAAGTCAAAGTACTGACCTTAATCCAATAGTACTGAAATGTAAGACTGGGTAATTATCCTAAAAAATAAGTAACCAAGTATAATATTTTGTATCATTTGTTAAACTGGGTTCTCTTCATCTACTTTTAGGACTTGAGTGAAAGTCTGGTGTTTTAGATCACACGCAGAAAGGCTGGGGAAGTGTGTGAGTGGCGAGTGACGGGAACTAGAGTACTGGGAAGCAGGCGAAAGGGCTTGAGGCATGACAGCACTATTACCTTTGGCACCCCGCAAAGATAATTTACCAGTGTGGCTCCAGTTAGAGGTGAGCTGGCGTCGATAAACTGAGGAAAATCGCCTTTTCCAACATAACATGCAGGACAAAGTGTTTTAAAGTGCTAGTTGCCGACTCCCTAGCCCCTCTCTCAGGCCTTTCCCAGTGAGAGCATGACACCAGCATGGCAGGGGCTGACACGTGTCATGTTTGCACAAATAGCAATCATCCTAGTGGACCGTCAATGTCTTTCATTGTCTTGAGGCTGCTTCTTCTTGCAGGTTAATTGAACATGCTAATTGAGAACACGGGAAGCCAAACAGCAGGGAAAGAGGGCAGGCGTGAGTGTATTTTTGGTAAGATTATTAGTATTTTTAAAGCACATTAATAACGCCCTTCCCAGAGGCCCTGGCAGTGTTTAGGGAAAACTTCACCTTGAGGAAGAAAGGAAGGAGAAGGCGAGGGTAAAGATCTCTGCACCTGTTTGCTGCCTGTCTCCAAGGTAATGGAAGCTGGTGCTTTATTTTTAAAGATAGCAAGAGATTGATGGCTGCCTCCCAAAAAGCCAGAACAGCTCTGGTGTTAAATGGAGTCCATCTTCCTGACTGCCTCTGGGGCTGATGAATTAAGCCATCCATATGATTAAGATCTGTAATTCAGCCCTCACAGCAACCATATATTTCTCTTGCCTTCTATTTCTGCTCAGGCCCTGTAGCTTGGGGTGGGTATAAAATTTTCCTTTTCCAATTTTTTTTTTTGCTATTGAGAGGACTGATCGGAGATTTTGCTGCTCATTCCGGCTCTTTTTCCAAGCATATTTGAGATCCGCAGCCCACGCGAACTGACCCACAGCTTAATAGCCGTATTCATTCTTCCATCCTGGAGTAATCTGCATTAGCCGTGATGCTGAGATGCTGGCTTAGCGCTCTTCTCCTACAGTAGTTAATGAGCTGATGTGTGGTTAATTAGTTGCCATCATTTTCAGGCAGAAACTGTAAATATTTCCATTATCATCTCATCATCATTAGGCTGACGATTATGGACGAGTCTGGAGTGAGCACAGATGAGATTTATGTGTGACTTTTTTTCCAGTCAGAAATGGGAGTGACATTATGCCAAAACAAGGATTCACTCCAGGTTACTATGGTTTCCACTTTTCGACCATGAAGACATGCCAGTCAATGGACAGGCTACACTAAATTGCCCTTATTTATGAGTGACATGTATTTGAGTAATAACGTGATAGACTGGCACCCTGACCTGGGTACATTCTCAGATTCTGTGCATTCTCAGATAGGCTTGGGGTGTATCAGCATAATCAGTATAAAGTGGTTACTAAGGATAAACATATCAATACCAATGGACAGTGAGGGTCAAAAGTCTAAAGCCAGTTTTACACTACAAGATTTTTACTCCGATTTTAGTCCTAATTCTCTGGCCAGGAATGTAGGACACACACACACATATCTATATATATATATATATATATATATATATATATATATATATATATATATACGTGTATATATATGTATGTATATACACACACACTAGGGCTGGGTGATATATCGAGTTTTTAAGATATATCGATATATTTTCATACGAGATATGTGATAAGACAATATCGATATAGTTTATCTGACCAGCCCTGTATGCTTTGATGGAATGGAGGGACACAGCCATGAGGCAAGCTTAGGAAGAGTTGATGGTTGGTTAAAATTAAAACCGTAGCTCAGTAATTTAAAGACGTTTTGGATTCAAAGTGTCAGATGAGCAACAGGAAAATGTATTCTGTTCAGAATGCTGAAAACCAGTTATAAACATAGGTTCGATCACGACTAATCTCTTCCGCAATTTACAGCTGCGCCACAAAGTGCAATACGAAGCACTAAACTGTGCCCTGCCCCGAATGGATCCTTTTCAGCCTCCTGCCCCGAAACACACCGAGTTACAAATCTCGTAAAGCTGTGCTGAGCCTTATGAAAGGAAACGTGTGAAGTGGAGCAGCAGTACAAAAGCAGTGCCCTATCCTATAGCCAGATACATTTGATATTTGAAGCGGGAGTAATATTGTCAAAGCGATGCAACTGAACTGAGCGATGCAACTGAAGTGGCTAAGAATGCAGTGTTTTGGTCACAGATTTTATTTGGCCATTGTTAAGTGCAATATTGAATTAAAAAAATACATTACTATGGTGATTCTCAGAAAACTGTTCACAGTAAGGACCACACAGGGCTAATATGCCATTGACTACAAGTTTAGGCTTATAGAGCTACCCCTTCTGAAATGTTAAGTTAGTTAAATCAGATTTGTTGGGTGTGTGTGTGTGTGCGTGTGTGTGTATTAGACTTGGAGATAGGTAGTGAATGAGAGATGTATCGAGATCTATGTCGTGTATCGCGATATGATTATGATATGCTTTTTTGCATGTTTGTCACACTTAAGTGTTTTGGAACCAATTTAAATATTAGTCAAAGACAACACAAGTAAGCCCAAAATGCAGTTTTTAAATGATGGTGTTTATTATTAAGGGAGAAAAAAATCCAAACCTACATGGTCCTGTGTGAAAAAGTCATTGCCCCCTCCCCCTTGTTAAAACATAACTTAACTATTTATCACACCTGAGTTCACTGTCTCTAGCCACACCCAGGCCTGATTATTGCCACACCTGTTCTCAATCTGGACATCACTTAAATAGGACCTGCCTGACAAAGTGAAGTACACCAAAAGATCCTTAAAAGCTACACATCATGCCGAGATCCAAAGAAATTCAGGAACAATTGAGAAAGAAAGTAATTGAGATCTATCCGTCTGGAAAGGGTTATAAAGCCATTTCTAAAGCTTTGGGACTCCTGCGAACCACAGTGAGAGCCATTATCCACAAAAGGTGAAGACATGGAACAGTGGTAACCTTCCCAGGAGTGGCCGGCCGACCAAAGTTACCCCAAGAGTGCAGCGACGACTCATCCAAGACGTCACAAAAGACCCCACAACAACATCCAAAGAACTGCAGGCCTCACTTGAATCAGTTAAGGTCAGTGTTCATGTCTCCACCATAAGAAGAGACTGGGCAAAAATGGCCTGTATGGCAGAGTTCCAAGATGAAAAACCATACTACTGAGCAAAAAGAACATTAACGCTCAGTAAATTTTTTCCAGAACACATCTTGATGATCCCAATGACTTTTGGGAAAACATTCTGTGGACTGACGAGACAAAAGTTGAACTCTTTGGAAGGTGTGTCCCATTACATCTGGTGTAAAAGTAACACAGCATGTCAGAAACATTATAGCAGCAGTAAAATATGGGGGTGGTAGTGTGATGGTCTGGGGCTGTTTTGCTGCTTCAGGACCTGGAAGACTTGCTGTGATAAATGGAACTATGAATTCTGCTGTCTACCAAAAACTCCTGAAGGAGAATGTCCGGCCATCTGTTCGTGACCTCAAGCTGAAACGAACTTGGGTTCTGCAGCAGGACAATGATCCAAAACACAGCAGCAAGTCCACCTCTGAATGGCTGAAGAAAAACAAAATGAGAACTTTGGAGTGGCCTAGTCAAAGTCCTGACCTGAATCCTATCCTATGCTGTGTCATGACCTTAAAAGGCCGTTCCTGCTCAAACCCTCCAATGTGGCTGAATTACAACAATTCTCCAAAGACAAGAGGCCAAAGTTCCTCCACAACGCTGTAAAAGACTCATTACAAGTTATCACAAGCGCTTGGTTGCAGTTGTTGCTGCTAAGGGTGGCCCAACCAGTTATTAGGTTTAGGGGGCAATCACTTTTTCACACAGGGCCATGTACGTTTGGATTTTTTTGGTCAATTAATAATAAACACTTTCATTTATTGCATTTTGTGTTTACTTGTGTTATATTAATATTTCAATTGGTTTAATGATCTGAAACACTTAATTGTGACAAACATGCAGAAAAATAGGAAATCAGGAATGGGGCAAACACTTTTTCACTCCACTGTGCACTGTCCTTCACATGTGCACTGGTTCTTGCAATGGAGGACAATTTTTTTTTTGTAGCAGGAACACGAGTGCCTGTACAACGTAAGTTCCAATATCTGCCACAACCAAATAGATAAGGAGAAAAGCTGAAGCCTTGAATCAACCAGGTGGGTTAAGAAAGCTAGATCGTTATCTGACTGATACTAGAACAGTAGCTCGCTCTGCTTTGATTCTTTTTTGTGTGTGGAGAAAGAGAATAAAATGAGAGTGTACTTTTAGCTACATGTGCATTAATGGTTGCTTAGGTAGTTATTGCTGTAATTGTGTGGGTGTGTGTTGGGGCGAGAGAGAGAGCAAGCTGTTATACCTCCATGTTTACTCTGGGTCTGCTAGATAATGTGAGATACGTGTTTTGGGGTGTTTTCGTTTTGGTTGAGCACCAGGTTGAAGTTCTGTAGTGTGTCGTCCCTAGTCGTTTAGTGTGTGATGGGCATTGTTTTCCTCATTCTCCGTGAGAATCAGCAAAACTCGGTTTTCTCAGTCTGCACACCCATGCAAACATACAGTGGTGCTGAAGTTAAATGCAACAACCACAAAATGGCTACCAAACAGATTTGGGGAGACTCTGAAATGCAGAATATACTAGAGTGATCCTGTTGAGCTTTTGTGCTGTACTGCTTACCAAATGCTGATTGACAATTGACCAGGGATGCTCTAGGATATCATTGGGAAAGCTCTTTAGTATGACCCTTTTTCATGCCCAGTGTTTGTTTGTGGAGACTGTGTTGTTGTATGCTTGATTAAATGCCCCTGCTGGCAGTGGGTATCAATGATAAAGTCATAACCACTAATCAGTAGTGTCCACATAGGGAAGAAAGTGATCTTGCGGGGTAGTGTATGTATACCTGTACTATCAATGATAAAGTCATAACCACTAATCAGTAGTGTCCACATACTTTTAGACATGGAGTGCTACTACTTGTATATCTAATGTCTGGTTTTCTTGCCCGTGTTAGTCTTTTGTTGGCATTTACCTAATTACTGCTTTCCTTAACTCTGGTTGTGTTTTCTTCTAGCAGTGTTTCTAAGAGTCCAAGCTCTAAGAATAGTCTCCATTGAGTGATATGAAGTGATCTCTTAGCCTTGCAGTGTTGCCATGACTTTGCTAAAGACTCGTCGACTTTCTGCTGTCATCATGATGTTTTACATGATGGAAAAAGAGTAAAGCTTGCACAAGTTTTGTCACAATTTAGTGACATGCAATATCTGATGTAAAAGGGCAAGTGTAGTTTATATGCTGTATATTAATGGCAGTTGTGTGATTTCACTTTTAGAAGTAACCAAGAACCCATGTCATTTGCAGTAAAAATGCTGTGCTGAGCTATGCGTGGTATTTCCCCTCATGGTTTTGTTAGTATGCACATACTTTCATCAGCTAAGGCCTGTTATTCCCTCAAGGCCTGACTTCAACTGTTTTCTGATATGATGTGAGCTGCTGAGTGGGGTATTCATTGGCCACTTTTATGAACAGCTGACGTTGACCCATTAGTCATAATCCTGTTGTGACCCTTGTAAGTCCGTGGGATATTAAGGAAGTGTGGCGATTAAGACTGGAACATAGCTGTTGGCGATCCAATATAAAACCAATTAAAATGAACCACACTGTGGGCTGTTCCTCATTTCCTGTCTAATATCTAATGCTATTCATAATGCAAAGTAACCATCTCCAATTGGAGTCACTTATCTGGTTACAGAATGAAAACTGAGTCAATATTTATTAAAGATAAATATCGTCTGTGATCTATGCTTCCTTATCTCAATTTTTGGTCTATGGATTTTCTTGTTCCTCATATCGCTTTAACACAGTGCTACACAATTAAGTTTTAATTGGAATCTTGTGTGTTTTTCTTCCTCCAATAAAGTACATAGATGTGGACATGTGAACATCACATCCTTCTTGATCCTCATTCTAAAAACACTTTGATCAGGCATTTCAGTCAAGTCAAGTCAGGTTTATGTATGTAGCGCTTTTTACAGTGGAGCATTGTCCCTAAACATAGGGCCATTCCCACTAGATGTTAGAAGAATATTTCACTAGATGTTGAAGGATTATCTTCCTGGTACTATGTTAGGTGTTAGGTCCCAAACATGGTAAGATCACTTTGTGCACATGCACAATATCAAGCTGAAAGAGAAAATGGTCCTCTCCAAATGGCTACTATAAAGTTGGACACTAAGTCTTCAAAATGCCAATGCATTGTGCATTGTTTGTGGGAAAATAAGTGGCTCGATCCAGTTATCAAACTCATCCCCAGAACAGTATTTTTCCTTGACCAAACTTTCAAGTTGCCATAATGCATTCAGGAAGTTCACGTTCCTTTGACAATTGCCAGAAATCCCAGATTTGTCTATCAGTGCTCTTGATACAAAACCTTCCACTATTTGTTCTGTCTTGTTTGTACACATGCACTTTATGTCATCTAAACAAATTTTTCTGTAGAGCTTTTTAAAAATCATAATAAAGCAGATAGACAAACAGAGGACAGGTTAAGACCATTGATAATCTCCCTCGATCTTGGGGCCTCCACGCAAGATTCACTCATCCTGTGGGGTCAAAAGATCATCATAGAACGGTGAGCAAAAATCCCAGAATACACGCAGGGACCTGATGAATGGACCCTGCAGAGAGCTGGGACCAAAGTAACAAAGGTTACCATCAGTAAAAACACACTACGTCGAGAGGGACTAAGATCTGTGGCAGTGCCAGGCGTGGTCCCCCTGCTTAAGCCAGTACATGTCCAGGCCCGTCTGTAGTTTGCCAGAGAGCAGATGGATGATCCAGAAGAGGATTGGGAGAATATTCATGTGGTCAGATGAAACCAAAATAGAACTTTATTGGTAAAAACTCACCGTGTTTTGGAGGAAGAAGAATGCTAGTTGCATCCGAAAAAGAACACCATACCTACTGTGAAGCATGGGGGTGGAAAACATCATGCTTTGGGGCTGTTTTTTTCTGCAGTTGAAGGAGGGGACAGGACGACTGATCCGTGTTAAGGGAAGAATGAACGGGGGCCATGTATAGTGAGATTTTAAGCCAAAACCTCCTTCCATCAGTGAGAGCATTGAAGATGGAACGTGGCTGGGGTCTTCCAGCATGACAATGATCCCAACCACATCGCTCGGGCAACGAAGGGGTGGCTCCGTAAAAAGCATTTCAAGGTCCTGGATGTGGTCTAGCCAGTCTCCAGACCTCAGCACCATAGAAAATTGTGGAGGGGGGAGTTGAAAGTCCCATGTTGCCAGCGACAGCCCCCAAAAAATCACTGCTCTAGAGGAAAACGTTTTGACTTCTGTTCATTTCCAACAAAGGTTATGTTACAAAGTATTGACTTTTTGAACTTTTATTATTGACCAAATACTTATTTTCCACCATAAATTACAATTAAATTCTAAAAAAATCCTACAATGTCATATCATACAGTGTGTGTCTATATGTGTATATACATATATATATATATATATATATATATATATATTTCAAGTTATCAGTTCATGTATGGCATTATTCTGTAAATATATTTTGAAAATGTACTGACTGCAAAACAGTGCAAGCTACTGATTAATGCATTCATTTAAATGTATGGGAAGTGGACTACAGTTAGCACGGATCGTTTTCATCAAGCTCTTCCCAAATGAGCGCAGGGGTCAATGAGGGTGGTAATGTGTCTCCCTGCTGAGAGAGAGAGAAAGAGAGTGAGAGAGACTTGATGAAGAGCCTTGAGAAGTAAATAGCAAGCTATTAACCTTCTGCAAGCAACCTCCTAAGGCTTACCTTGTCCATTAAGGGACCCATGTGGCCCATGCGTTCATATTAGCGGTTATATCTTCATGTAAGGACCCTGTCCGAATCATTCTTAATGGGCGGAAGGAACTCGGGGAAAGATCCGGAATGGTGCCCTCTATTTGTGCCGCTTAAGATCAACAGCGATTAGGAAGCCATTTTTTCCTTGCCACCCTTCAATATTAATGAAGACTGATGAAGTGCTCGAGAATGTATGTCTCCTAGCGCTGCTGAGATTGGATTGACAGTTGCAATTAGCAAGTACTCAAGTTCGCTTCCATCATTTTAATTTGACGTGAGAAAGGACAGAAATGGTCGAGAAATAGAAAGAGTGAGAATTAGACATAGGGTGAAAAGCTAAATGCAAGAAAAGCTAAATAATATATTAATGAGGTGTATTTAAATTAGCTGGTGGTCTGATCTCAAAACAGAAAT
Source organism: Ancistrus triradiatus (assembly GCA_025084515.1). Lineage (NCBI taxonomy): Eukaryota > Metazoa > Chordata > Actinopteri > Siluriformes > Loricariidae > Ancistrus > Ancistrus triradiatus. Next base: position 47,721 of record JAJAGP010002215.1, read on the forward strand.
AATACACAATAAAATAACTTTAATCAGACACTGGACAAGCATCCAGTGTTGACATTAACAAGTGATGGGACACTGAGTAAACTTCTAGTCAGTCACTTTTTATAATTAGTCTCCCACTCTGTCAGCTGTCCATAAAATTTGCAAGTAGTGAAAAGTTCTGGTGTATGTAGAGCTCAGACAGCAAGTGGACATAATAGTAAAATAAATGGCATGGCCTACAAATAACCTTCTAATTACTGCTGGGAAGAGTCGTATTGCTTGTCATCTCAGTAGCCACAACATGACTCAAAGAAATGTGGTGTTATGTAAAAAAAAAGGTCTCTCAGGTTGCATACTAATCAAACAATGTTAATTTATGTAAATAAATAAAGCCAAGGTCTTTGCTCATCTGTTAAGGTCTGTAGCTTATGTAATAGAACACAATATAGAATTGCCATCTGTGGAAAAACGTGACACGGCTAGTATTAGTTTTTTGTTTTATCTGTTTTATTTACTTATCTTCAGTAACTGCTTGTTAGGGTCACGACTGATATAAAACTCTGGGTGACAGGCTGAAATACTCAAGATGGAGTATTGGACCTTCAAGGGGCATCATGCATTCCCTCACACATAGGGGTAATTTAGAGTCAGTCCACTGACTGCTATGTTTGCTGGTCTTTAAGTCTCTTGTTTAAAGTGTGTTTTTTTCCAATTAATTTTTTAAATGTGAGAAACCGTGAAAGGTTGAAATTATTTGCCATCTGAAATATGGTATACCACGATACAAGAGTATTACTGACCTATTTACTCATTTGTTTATCTATTTATTTATTATATTTCTGTTGTATTTTTTAAAACCAGAGTAATCAGCTCTCTTAAACATGTCCTATTATCACAAATATATGTCTTTTCAATGTAGACTTCTAAAACAAGCACCTTTTGGTGACCAAGCTTAATCTCACACTAAAAAAAAGCTAATATTCAAAAAATCCCTCATCAAGAAATGATTTTAACAAAACTATTTGTGCCCATGCATTAGGTACTTAATGTACAGCCTTCTACTAGAACATCTTAAAAGGTTAGACAATTCAGAGCAAGGATCTTCTTTTCAAAAACTCCAGGTCCAGATCGTCCAGGTTCTAGGTCCTCTCTCGTGCACACTCCTCTTGAGCTCACCCTATGGGTTTTCTATTGGGTTTAGATCAGGGGACTGATGTGGTCATGGCAGAAGCTTGATTTTGTGATCGGTAAACCATTTTTGTGTTGATCTGGACATGCATTTTGGATCCCTGTCCCACTGGAAGATCCAAAAAGCAAATTTCTTATGTGAACTGTTTTAATTGTGGAGCGAATTATTGAAGACAAATACAATATATGGCAATTAAACACAAAGCAAAAGTGAGGTTCTTAGCATTGAAATGCATGTTGTCTCCTGCCCGTATGTTTCCCAGATTCACAGACACTTGCTGAAGAAGGCATTTTGGGGTAATTCCTTCCCTCTCCCCCAAAAGATTAATGTTGTCCGGTTCTTTCAGCTCTCCTTTAGGAGTCAGCATGAGTCCAGTGAACAAGAGCACAAGGGTGGAGGAAGGAAAGGAAAGTGTGTGTGTGTGTGTGTGTGTGTGTGTGTGTGTGTGTGTGTGTGTTTGAGAGTGAGAGTGTTTCATTTTTTTTGGTGAGTTTACATATACTTGTGAGGACCTGACATTTTTACCCTGTGGGGACATTTTGCTGGACCTTGGTGGTTACTGTGGTTAAGAACAGGGTTAGGTGATATACGCTTTCCAAGAATATGTGTGTGTGTGTGTGTGTGTGTGTGTGTGTGTGGGTTGGAGGGGGTTATAGGACAGAAGTACCGTTAGATCTAAAATGCAAGGTCCCTGGGGCGATGTTTATTTTTATTGAATGTGTGTAGTGTGTGTGGCTGTGTGCGTTCTATCACACTGCTCTCCCCTGAGAGGTTTAAACCCTTTTGCAATTGACTGACAGATACATCTCCCTGCTCTCCTCACCCACGCCTTCAGCTGGACCATCTTTCTTCCTGTCAATCTCCTTCACTTAGCACAGTAGAGTCAGAAAATGGGGGGGGAAATAGCATTCAGATGCCCCTGCCATCCTCTATGGCACTTGGCAACCTTAGTTAGTCTTACTGTGCAGTTCAGATCTCCATCCACTGGAGTGCAGAATCTATAACCCCCTCTAGTCTGGGGTAATGATGTGGGCATTACATTATAACGTTGTGTTACGATTTCGCTTCATTACACCCTTTGGTGCGAAACTTTGAAAGGGGCAAATGGGAAGTGGGGTTAGGAGGTTGTGGGGGACTTATTTTTGACTATTAGCTACTGTGATATGTGTGGTAAGACTTTAGCGTCTGTGTGTACAGGTTTTATTCCAAGCCACACAAGCCATATAATAGTGTACTAGAGGATCAAAGTACAACCTCAAAGCATACATAGTTGGGACAGTATGGAAAATGCAAATGAAAAATAAACAGTTTTTCGTACTTTTACTTTTATTTCTTTGCAGACAGTATAAACCCAATACATTTAATATTGTTTTTTCTGGTCAACTTCATTTCATTTGTTAATAAACATCCATTCCTGCATTTCAGGCCTGCAACACATTCTGAAAAACGTTTGCGGGTGTGATAAAGCATTTACTTCTCACAACACGTAAAAGATGTTTTTAGCCCAAGGATACCAAGTGATGAAGTGTTTCAGACATTATTTTGTCCCATTCTTCCTGCAAACACGTTTTAAGGTGTGCAATAGTACGGGGCCGTCGTCGTCTCATTCATCTATTCACAATTTTCCACACATTTCTTATTTTTGATAGGTCAGGACTGCATGCAGGCCGGTCCAGTACATGTACCCTTTTCTTCCACAGCCATGCCTTTGTAATGTGAGTAGCATGTGGTTTTGCATTGTCTTGTTGAAAAGTGAACGGACATCCCTGGAATGTCATTTTGAAGGCAGCGTATGTCGATCTAAGTTCTCAATATACTTTTCTACAGACATGCTGCCATCAAAGCAGTGTAAATTACCTTTGCCAAGGGCACTGACACAACCCCATACCATGACAGACCCTGTATTTTGGACTTGATGCTGATAACTGTCTGGATGGTCCTTTTCGTCTTTGGTCCAGAGCAAGGGGTGTCTACTTCTTTCAAAAAAAGGTCTGGAATACTGATTGGTCTGACCACAGTACACATTTCCACTGTGTGATGGTCCTTCCTAGAGTCAATGCTGCTTCCAAACATGGTTAACATAAGGCTTCTTTTCTGCACAGTTAAGTTTTAAGTGGAATTTGTGATTGTAACTACATATAGTTTCATTTGAGTCATAATATGACAGGTTTACTGTACATGGTAGTGGGTGGTACTGCAGAGTAAATTTATGAACTACGTACATAGAGAAACATGTTCCGAACACTGCCATGTCTCTGTTAAAGCGTGCAGCTAACTTTGTCAGTAAAATTCTTTTTTTTAATTTTTTTTTATTAAGACACAAGTAAACTGTCTCACGGGCATACACTGATTTTGGTATGATGTCAAATAACATAATAAAATTCAAATACCATAATAAAATGTATTTTTATGACTTATTTCGGCACTTTTTCCACAGCTTCTGTGGATTGGGTTGTAACATCTGCTTGACAAAAGCAGTCCAATGTCTCTTCAAACACAACACATGTACAGGCACAATTAAAACACAGAGTTCCCATGAATATACTGTTAGCCAAGGTCCTAAAACCAATTTGTATTGTTACATACAGTAGGGAATAAAATTCGGAGACTACTAGTGAATATGCTTGTTTGGATTTGGGGAAGAAGGATTTGTATAGCGACAAGATAACAACCCAAGCAGACCTCAACAAAGCTTTGAAACAACTGCTTGTAGAACCAAAGAAAATCAAGGACTGCTGTCATCTACTGTCCTCCATAGTCACTTGACCTAAACTCCACTGAGTATTTATGGAGGCACTTGAAGACAGAGAAAGCCGAGCAGTGAGTTACATCACAAGATGATCTTTGTACTTTGAACGTGTGAAGTCCATAAAATGGGGACAAATTCTAATGACTTTAAAAATATGATTTGTAATGAAAAGAGTATTATATCAAGTTTGAGAATATGAATTGCAATAATTGTCCCTAGTGGTCTCAGACATTGCACACATTCTACTGCCACTGTTTGTCTATGGAGAATCCCGAAATGTATGGTTTGTATTATGAATTTGTTCCAAGTGAGTGCTGCTGAAATAGCAGAGCTGACTAATTAGAAGGGGTGTCCATAAACTTTTGTCTACGGAGTATAAAAGAAATAAAGGGTCAATTCACTGCTCCTTAGAACAATTCAAAGAGCCAATGCTGACAGCAGTATCCAGAAAAGATCACAACAGTAAACACCCTAGATTTTTTTTTTGTCTTATTATTTATTTATTTATTTTATTTTTCATTTTTTGATAGTTCTCAGAATGACTTCTGATAAAGCATGTGCCAGACAAGGGTGCTTCCATTTTTATATGAATTCAAAAGACGTCTGTTAGATTTTCCCGCAGCCATTGGTTCCGGAATCTGACGTAACATACTTTAGAAAAACTGAAATCAAAACAAATTAAGCTGTTTATAACCGAAAACAATAAAATGTAACATTCATTTGGCAGCTTTTCTCTGCTCATTTTAATTTTAATGAACATTGCAAAAGAACTCTGGAATGCCTGTCTCTCAGCTCAGCCAAAATTGGATTGACAATTGCCATTACAGAACGTTCAAGTTCACTTCCATCACTTAAATGACATGAGAAAGGACATAAATAGTCGAGACAGAAATACAGAGGCAGAAGGGTAGGAAGTTTAACGGTTTTTGTATTTGGGAAATAACCTCTAGTGGTCCAGAAAGGTCAATTCAACATTTAGCAGAACTTTTTCCCATCAAAATGAAATTAAATAATTAATGTGCTACCAAGAACTACAAAAGTCCAGGAGAAGTCCCTTTCCCCTGTCAATCAGAATGATGGAAGTTGGTTCCCTCCTGAAAATGTGTTCAGCTAAAATATAATGTTGGACAAACAACAGTTTAAAAAGGTGTCCCAGAGCTTAAATGCATAATTAAATTCGTGACAGTCACATAGCTGTCACTAAAGGCAAGACTCCGCAAGTAGTTTGGAAATGAGAGGGATTTGTATATACTGACAAGCATAACATTGGATTTACTACATTTAAATCTGGGGCGTGATGTATTATTCTCTTAAATAATGCAGTGTGGTGTGGTCTTCTGCTGCAGCAGCCCAGCTACTTTAAGGTTCGACATGTTGTACATTCAGAGTTGATCGGTCCAGTCTGGCCATTCTCCTCTGACCTCTGAAATGCTGCTATTTTCTGTACTTTCGACCATTCTCTGTAAACCCTAAAGATGGCTATGCATGGGAATCCCAGTAGATCAGAGTTTCTGAAATACTCAGAATCAGTCTGTCTAGCACCAACAACCATGCTACATCAAAGTCAATGAAATCTTCTTCTTCCCATTCTGATACTCAGTTTGAACTTCAGCAGGTTGTCTTGACCATGTCTGCATTGAGTTTTTAGGCATTGCCATGCGATTGGCTGATTAGATATTTGTGAAAACGAGCAGTTGAACAGGTTGTACTAGTGCTGGCCGGTCTATCGGTTCAACCGGTACACCGGTGTTAATTTCCCATACAGTATGCGTTTTCCATTTACCTCCATACCGGTGCATAGCAGAAAGACAGCTCTAACAAATAAGCAGCAAATTATTGAATATTTTTTTGCCACTAGAAGCACTGCTGAGCACTGAGTAGAACTACATTGTCGAACAGCATGCTGGGTAAAGCTCGCTAGCTAGCCAGGTAGCATAACGTACACCACAGCCTAGAAATAGTCTGTTGACAGCTGGAAAAAGCCCCATCAGATTAAAGAACAGAACACAGAACTGGATTATAAAGCAAGTGAGATGCAAAAGAAGAACCACATTATGAACGCTGAACCTCTCGAGACTGGTTCAGGGAATGATTAACCCACTGAATGGGTTAATCGGGGTATGTCAAAAATACTTCAGCCAAAAAAAAAAGTAAAAAAGTATTTAGTCAGCCACTGATTGTGCAAGTTCTCCTACTTAGAAAGATGAGAGAGGTCTGTAATTTTCATCATAGGTACACTTCAACTATGAGAGACAAAATGAGAAAAAAAAATCCAGGAAATCACATTGTAGGATTTTGAAAGAATTTAATTGTAAATCATGGTTGAAAGTAAGTATTTGGTCACTCATAAACAAGCAAGATTTTTGGCTCTCACAGACCTGTAACTTCTTCTTTAAGAAGCTCTTCTGTCCTGCACTCTTTACCTGTATTAATGGAACCTGTTTGATCATTGTAAGAAAATAGAAGACATACAAGACCACTGATAATCTCCCTCAATCTGGGGCCCCAGACAAGATCTCATCCCCGTGGGGTCCAAATGATCATGAGAACGGTGAACAAAAATCCCAGAACTACACGGAGGGACCTGATGAATGACCTGCAGAGAGCTGGGACCAAAGTAACAAAGGCTACCATCAGTAACACACTACGCCGAGAGGGACTCAGATCCTGCAGGGCCAGGCGTGTCCCCCTGCTTAAGCCAGTACATGTCCAGGCCTGTCTGAAGTTTGCCAGAGAGCATATGGATGATCCAGATGAGGATTGGGAGAATATCATATCAACCACATCTGAACAGCACAGTTCTTTTACCAACTATAATTCATAATTCAGTTCAGGTGTGTAATGTTTCGGTCACTTAAGGGTTTCTTTGCTGATGAGATGCAAGCATTGTTGGTTTCAGTTGTGTTTTGAGTGCTACTCTAGTCTAGCTAGATAGGTTCCCAATATATATAACAGTGGTTTTACTATCACCTTCCGGAAGCTAAACCAATAAATATATATATATATATTGCAAAATTTATAGCATTATTACTTATTTCAAATTTGTAACTTACTTTTTTAGAATATTTTTTATATATATTTTTTTTATTCAAGATATTAAGGGTTGCTCTTTAAGGTAGGCAGGTTCCATCACTTCTTAGCAACCCATTCAGAACATGATATGAGTAGCAGCCTAGGAACTTTTATTTCAGTTGAATAGGACTGGTTTGCACTTGATTTGGACTTTGTAGATGCAGACCTTAGACTTAGTTTGGATTTGGTCTTTGAGAGACATGAAACTTAATTTGGAATTAACTGATGCTGACTTTAGACTCAACTGAAACTTGGGAAGATGGAGACATAACATATGGGAAGCTGACCTTAGACTTAATTTGTAATTGGAAACTTCTTAAGAGCCAACACATGGTCGCAACAAAATAAACAAATGAATGGAATATGAGGAAACGCATATAAAGCACAACAAAAAGACATGTAATGAAGGGCCTGTGGCTCTAAGGTGGCATGGAAGAACTGGAAGCTCATCAAATACAGTTGAGCTCACCTGTGCAATGATGTCTCTGATCTGCAATTAAGGCTTAAGCCCTCTGAGACTGCTCATTGCTTACTAGTTGACAGACAAAAAGAGCCCACACATTCATCCTGCTGAGCTGTCCCTTAGGCCTTAGACTTAACTTGGACCTAGACAGCTGCATACCTGAGAATTGACATGATATTTGAAGATGCAAACCTGATACTTTGGAGATGCAGACCTGTGACTAAGTTGGACTTTTTGAGATCCTGATATGACATTCAACTGCAGCAGCTGATGACTGAGGACATTGAGGGTCAACGCTATAATCATGAGATACAGCATAATTAAAGTGTTGAGATTGATGATGCTGGGTATTCTGGTTTCCTATAAACTCCTCAAAACAAGAAAAGCACTTGCCTGCTATTAATTTCCCTTAATTATGAGTGAGGAATGAGTTGGAGAGTGAGTGATGCTCTGTGATGAACTGGTGCCCTGCCCAAGGTTTGTCTTTAGCTTACATCCAGTGTTGCCAGAATAAATTATGTGATAAGTTAATTAATTTGCCAGACTGCTCATCAGTTTATTGCTGAAACAGGGTACAATCCAGGGAACAAATAGTTCCTCAAGAGCGTAAATTCTGCCATCACATTTGAGATTGTGGATCTGTTCTTGTTGCAAAGAATTCTGGGAACCATAGCCTTCCTAAGATGACTTTAAGAAGAACGGAAACATGTAAAGGAAGGTTGCAGCCTCAGACCTCGTCTTGTTGAGATAAAGCCTGAAGTGCTAACTGAGATGTCTACTTCTCAGCCAATGTCATGTTCTTACAAGCTTGCACTGTCTCTCACGGACACTCGTGAGGTGCTAGCTCTAATGTGCGCGATAAAGAGAAGGAAAGGGTGTTTTAGTGCTTATCTCAGCGGAACACTGTTGGTAGAATAAAGGCCTCCGAGAATGAAGGCTCACAGTGAGCCACAATACTCAGCCTTGCTGTATCTCCTCCTTTCACTGCACCGAGACAAATTAAATTAAATCAATTTCACATAAAAGAGCGCTCCCTCAAGGCACACAGCACAGAGAGAGCTGGGACACAGGAACCCCGGCTGCTATGGCCAAACACTTTTTATTAAGGGCCATGTCTAGATAATGCTTTGTCCCGGAAGAAAGTGAAGACAGCTTTCCATGAAATTGCTCTATGGCTAGTGTCCTCAGTTTGCTATTTTAGTGATTCTCTGAACCTTCAGAGTGTCCCAGAAGTGTGTCAATATATGTGTGGGCTCCCTGATGTACATGTGACTATAACAAGAAGGCTTTTTTTCTGTAATGGTCTTGATATAGCTTAGGTAAGTGGTAGCCATCGATTATGCTTGTAATGGAGACTGGAAGTGGGTCAGGACATGACACGGGGGAGTCGGAAACTTGTAGTGCATGCACAAAGGCATTGTGAATAGCAGACATTACAACACACAACGGTACAGCATCAACCCACTAAAGAAGCCATGGCTGTGAAGAATGACACTCGTAATCACGTAATAGAGCTAGAGACAAATGCCACCCTTTCCCATGTGCACTACAACATATTGGGTTTAAAATGAAGCTGCTTTATCTCTAGGCACCTGCACTACCAGCTACACTACACCAGAGACCAACTCTCCAGGAACTGCTGCATTCACTATAAAATGTTCAGCTAAACCTGTTTTCTTCTCTTTATATGCTACATATAGCATATTATATTTTCTACACAATTCAACTTGACTTCTTTTATATCCAGCTACACAAGAATGTATTGTAGTCCTCTCTGTACATCTCTCAGTACATCTGGTTTATATACGGATGGGTTCCTTATATAAACTTGGCACTTCCCAGGCATCTCAGGGATTTTTTTCCTTGCCACTGTCACCTATAACTGCTTAGTCAGGGTTTAGACTCGACTCTTTGATTGCGACTCCTGGTGACCATTAAAGTTCAAGCTGAGAGGAGGTACAACACAATTTTGAGTCATCTAAGGGAAACTCTCACAGATTACATCACTTCGTCACACAACCTTCCTACCTACTGGCAGCGCAAATGCAAACCAAAAAAAGGCCCTGAAATCCATGTTGTTCCTTGGGGGAGTTCTGCCAGGGTAGTTCCTCACAAACTGGGTCCAAGAACGGTATGGATGCAAAATCGTTTTCAAACAATTGGTTGTTCTCTTAATATGTCAAAATAAGAGAGCTTCAGTTTGGTTATCTGGGCTTTGAGCGAGAGTTTAGGCTTGGTTTGGTTGATGATCCACTTGTTTGTCTTCTTTGTAGTCCAAAGTACTTTCAAAATTCTTCGCTAACACCGTAGTTCAAAGGCGCTGACATTCTTGCTTTTTTATTGACCAGTTTTCGCATCCATGAAGAACTACTGAAAGTACCATAGTCTGGCAAGAAAGCTTGGCATTATCTTTGTTAACCAGTTGAGTTTTTGCTCTAGTGTGCTCTGCTTATATTGCCACTCTGACATAGTCATGATGTTCTACAACATCAGGAGAATTCGACCCTTCCATTCCTGGGAAGCCACTCAAAACTAGATCACTACAATGCTCTACTGGCTGGTCTTCCTGTACATGCAATCAGACCCCTGCAACTGATTCAGAACGCAGCAACATGTCTGGTTGTCAGTTTACTCCAGTTTTTTCTCGTCACCCCACTGCTACGTTCTCTTCACTGACTCCATCTAGTTGTCCATATCAGATTCAATATCAGTAGCTTGCCTACAAAGCCAAAATGGACCAAACCCTGCTGTTTACCTTGTATGATTTGAGACACAAGCTTCCTTTGACTGGAACCACCACTAAAAATTAAAGGAAGACAAGCATCAAGATTTTTCACCAGACCTCAGTATCTATATAAAAGACACCTGTCCACAGCCTCAAACAGTCAGAACAGTCAGACAGTCAGAAGGACACCAGGAAGAAAATTGTAGACCTGCACCAGGCTGGGAAGAGTGAATCTACAATAGGCAAGGAGGTTGCTGTGAATAAATCAACTGTGGGAGCAATTGTAAGACATACAAGTCCACTGATAATATCCCTTGATCTGGGGCTCCACGCAAGATCTCATCCCATGGGGTCAAAATGATCATGAGAACGATGAGCAAAAATCCCAGAACTACACAGAGGCACCTGATGAATGACCTGCAGAGAGCTGGGACCAAAGTAACAAAGGCTACCATCAGTAACACACTACGCCGAGAGGGACTCGGATCCTGCAGTGCCAGGCATGTCCCCCTGCTTATGGCCAGTACATAAACCAAAATAGAACTTTTTGGTAAAAACTCAACTCGTCGTCTTTGGAGGAAGAAGAATTCTGAGTTGCACCATACCTACTATGAACCATGGGGGTGGAAACATCATGCTTTGGGGCTGTTTTTCTGCAAAGGGGACAGGACGACTCATCCGTGTTAAGGGAAGAATTAACTGGGCCATGTATCGTGGGATTTTAAGCCAAAACCTCCTTCCATCAGTGACAGCATTGAAGATGGAACGTGGAACAGCATTTGAAGATGGGAAACGTGGCTGGGTCTTCAGCATCATGACAATGATTCCCAAACACACCGCTCGCCAACGAAAGGAGTGGCCTCCGTAAAACTTTCAAGGTCCGTAGTGCCTAGCCAGTCTCCAGACCTCAACCCCATAGAAAACTTGTTGGAGGGGAAAGTTGAAAATGAAAGTCTATCGTTGCCCAAACATCACTGCCTGAGGAGATCTGCATGAGGAATGGGCCAAAATTACCAGCTACAGTGTGTGCCAACCTGGTGAAGACTTACAAGGAAAAGTTTGACCTCTGTCATTGCCCACCAAAGGTTATGTAACAAAGTAGTGAGGAACGTTTGTTTTGCCCAAATACTTATTTTCCACCACAATTTACAATTTTAATTCTTTTTAAAAATCCCGGCACACACCGTGGTGTGTGTTGTTCAGCATGGAGGATTTGCTTTGTATCACCTGTCCTAAAGTTTCGTCAGTATCTACATGTGGATCTTTCCACTGTGTTATTGGCTATCTGTGATATGCGATACAATATTTAGTCAGGACCATTACTGTCTCTCAACTTTCCTTTACCCTACAGTCACGCCGAGAGCACTGTTCGAATAGTACTTCGCACGCACCACCCGCGCCCCCCCCCTGACCCCCCCACACAGTATAATTTCCATTATTTTCCCTTCTGTTTTTTGCCCCCACGTAATATTAACAAAATATTTATATTGTTTGTGGATTAAGCTTTTTGTACTCACAGTACCTTTGATTTTCTCTCATTGTTACGACTAGGGCCGTTCATCCTCCCGTTCCGGTCTTCCCTTCTTCTTCCCAAATCTTGTTCATCTCCTAATCTCTTAGGTGAACCCATGTGGTTTCTGTTTGGTCCGCTGAGACGTTGTGTGGAATTGTGGGAGACTTCCGTATTAGCCTGCATGACACTACCTTAGTTGTACAATCCTCTTTTTTGTTGTTTGTGATTCGACCCTCATTTTTTCCCACTGTCCCCCCATACCTTATTGACTCCCTTGCCACCCGTTTTTAATGCCAAGCTACACCATCCCCCCCCCTTTCCCTCCGGTTGTGACCATGTATGTCCACTGAGTGTTAGAAATATTTGTGCTAATTTGTGGTGCAAAATTCTTTCTTTTCTTTCTCCCTTATCTTCTTCTTTTTCCCTGTTTTCATTCGAACATTGCCGGCCACCCTCCTTTTTCGACATTTTGAATTAGTCTTTATCCTCGCCACGGCAAACCCCATATAAACAAATATATTAAACTATTTTTAGGAATTTATTGCTAAACATCTTGACCCTCCCGGCTACAGGAAATTGCATCGATGGCACTGGTAAGACATGGAAGAGGATCACGGGAACCAACATTGGAACGTGCATTCGGTGGGGGCCAGACAGCAGTGTGCAGACAGACCAAAAGCTTAATGCATTATCTTCTCTTTAATCCTGAAGGGATGGGTCCCGACAAGGATTCTTGTTTCTCAAAAAAGCTATAAGTTACAGAGATGGTTTTTTGATTAGTGTCTTCCTTAGCAGGATGCTGGTGCATTTTTAGCTTTGTGTCAAACACTGGCATTTTGAATCAAATTGCAGAAGCTCAGAGAGCCTGTGAAACGCAGGGTTCAGTGGCGTGTCAGTTTGACTAACACAGTATTCTTATGTTGACTTCAGTTTTTTTAAAACTTTGACACAGCTGATTGTTGGAAGGCATGGTCTGATAATGAGGATCCAGTAAGGAGTGTAATCACCAGCTTTTAGTAATCCTAGGAAATCTAGGACCCACAAATGAATTTAAGAATCTTCCAAAAAAGACTATTTGTTATTGTATTTGTTGTTATTTAGCAGATGCCCTTATCCAGAGTGACTCGCAATTGATACATTCTTACAATCCAAGCAATTGTGGGTTAAGGGCCATGCTCAAGGACCCGAAAGTGGCAGCCTGGCAGAGGTGGGTATTGAACCCTGGACCTGTTGGTTCATATTCCAGTACCGTAACCGCTTGACCACCACAGTTACTGAACTTGAACTAAATCACAGTTAAAATGCTAAATTATTACTAAATGCCTGACTGCACCAGAATTGAGGATTCAGTCCATTTCAAGTCTTGGTCAAGTCTTTAGTGTGGCTCTGGGTTAAGAATAAAGGATTAATTATCGCTCTAAGACAGAGGGGAAGAAAGGAAACATGAAGACCACCGCTGTTGGAATTTATCTTTATTTCGCATGTATTAATCAGACCATTCTTTTTCTTAGCCTTGAGAGTGAGGAGCTGATGTTCACACTGCTCTTCTGTAATTATGATTGGTGGCAGGGTGTCAGTCTGACCTTGCTTTGAAGAGGGAGTAATGAAGCAGAATTGGTGGTTCTGTGTTAGAGTTAGAGTATGTAAAATGTAAGACAAAGTGTTAGGTCACCCACTGAATTTAAGAAATGATCATTGTGGAGATTTAAACATGCACCATAAGAGCATTGTAATTAGTTTTGTAATGTAGTCCGTGTCTATGCTCATTGTTCATTCTGCGACTGCGTCTTGCCGATCCCACTTGCCCCCAATCGCCATTCCAGTGCACCAACTAGTGGCTGTTTAAATAAAAACTCATTAGTATTATATAGCCATTTAGCTAAGTGACATTGGTTGTAATTGTACCATCCATCAATGGCTGTGTAATAACATACTCGGAAGAGCTAAATGTTGATTAGCTCTTGGCCAATTTCACTCAGAGCCGAAAATAATGACTGCGAAAATGCTCCATGGGGCAAGGTGAGATCGCCCTCCACGCCCGCTGTGGCAGTTGCTCCCAGGGCCTGGTGAAATATCTGCAAAACATTGGGGAGAAACAAATTACTACATGAACTTTTGGGTTGTGTCCACAAGATGAGCAGCCTGCTTTCCTTTTATGGAAATTATTTCAGTGTGTAATCAGTGGTAGCCTGCTAATATTGGTTTGCTTTTTGCAAGCTTTAATATCTTGCAATCTTTGTCTTCCTTATTTTTTTCATCTTTCCACACTCTAAATCTCCCCCTTCCCACTTTTTTTGGAATGTGTTGACCAGACAAAACATGAAATATCTCAGGTTCATACTGTCTGCAATGAAAGTCAGAGTAGATGTAAGAAACACTGTGTTTTTTGTGTACATTTTTCATACTGGACCAACTTTTCAGATTTGGGGTTGTTTGTTTCTTTGTTTCTTTTTATTTTTATTTTTTATGTCGCCATCAGAAATAGTGGCCATTTCAGCTACACACACAAGGTTACATCCATACACAAGGTTACCTCAAGACTAGTCATATACACTCAAGTCAATGCCAATTTAGTGTAATCAATTAACCTAACACGCACGTCTTTGGACTGTGGGAGGAGACCAGAGTACCCAGAGTAAACCCATGCAGACACGGGGAAGACATGCAGACTCCACACAGAAAGGACCCAGGTCGCTCCACCCTGGGATTGAACCCAGGACCTTCTTGCTGTGAGATGGAAGTGCTACTCACCAAGTAACAGTACTGCCCATTTGGGGTTGTAACAATTTTAAAATATAAATTATTGCTAAGCAACTTTAAAAAAATGCTGATTCTTTTGATACTTTCTATACTTCTGGCTGGACAATAAGATCAAGTTCCAAAGAGTCCTTGGCTGAATATAAAATAAAGAAAATTGAACAGTAGCTGCATATGTCAGCTGTCGTATAAAGTCTTCAGGCAGCTCTTGGAAGTGGGGGTCTGGTGTAAAGGTGAGATCATTCACTGCAGCTGGTAGTGATTATGGTAATAACATCAGATTAAGTAGGGTAATAAACCAGTTTCTTGCTCTAATGCCCAATGAGGTCAGTCCCTCGGGTGGGAACGGCACCACTTAGCTTAATACAAGAACTGATCCTCTCAGGTAAGGATCTGAACAGCATGTTGGTCAACTTGAGACACTAACTGGGAGCACAATTCAGATTTTGGCTGATTTTACCACATTTCACCTGCTGTTTGCAATAATCCTACTGCTGTCAGTCGAGATCCAGTCATTTTGATGTGTCAAAATTGTCAGATATTCTCATTTGCTTTACTATGAGATACCACCCTTTCACTACTCTGAAATAATTTGACAAAAAACTCACTGAGTCTCTGTCAAACCGCACTGCATCACCCCTCAATGTCTGATGAAGGGCGTATGGTTCCAACCTCCAGACCCACACCATTTAGTCATTTAGCAATAAGTTTTCCTTTTCATTTTTTATTAAGGTCAGGAATTGACCATTCCAAACATTAGCTTTATTCTTATTTAACTATTTTTGGTAGAATGACTTGTGTGCTTGGGGTTATTGTCTTGTTGCATGACCCACCTTCTCTGTAGATTAAGTTCAGTGACATTTTCCTGTAGAATTCGCTGGTATAATTCAGAATTCATTGTTCAGTGATGGCAAGCCGTCCTGGCCCAGATGCAGCAATACAGACCCAAATCATGATACTACCACCACCATATTTCACAGATGGGATAAGGTTCTTATGCTGTAATGCAGTGTTTTCCTTCCATACATAACTTGTCAGTTCCAGTCATTCTGAAGACCAGCCAGACTGCCCAAAATTCTCATTTGCTGTACAATGAGATGGCACCCTTTCATAAATAGTTTTACAATCCATATTAAACAAACCTCACCCAGTCTGTCTGACTGCTCTTGATCACAGCCCAGAGTCACATCAACAGTTCATAATCCACATTTATATTTCCTTCATCCAGATCACAATGTTCAGTCATTCATTCATTCACTTTCTTACCTGCTTAATCCTGGACAGGGTCTTGGAAGAGCTGATGGCATAGGGCGTAAGGCAGTGACAACCCTAGACAGGGTCAATCCATCGAAGGGCACATGCTCTCACTCATACACACACTTGGGGCACTTTAGCATAATCAGTTAACCTTACATCAATTGACCTACTTTATAACAGGAATTAAAAATCTTTCTTGTAACTCCAGACATTGTGGTTGTAAATAGGTAACCTCAACAGCCAATCAACGCTGTGAGTCCAATTGAGTTTAAGAGCAGAAGTCTGTCATTTATGTGTGTGTATCTTCCCCGTCACATTTACATAACAGTAGCATAAAAAACTGTGCGACTATGGTAATGTCCGGTCAATGTCCAGTTTCAGAGAACGTAATGTGGATCTTAAACACTACAGAGAGTTCTGGATTATATGGTCTTTGCAAGCCTTGCAGAGCTTTAACTATAGCAGGAGATGAAATCCCTGTATAACCCATATGAACACAGTCATTATATCATAAATAAGAATAGATTTGGCTAGACTTCTTTTGGGGTGTTAAGTTCTAATTCAATTGCTCCTCAGCTAATGATGCAGATTCAAGGTATTAATATCATCACTTGTCCTACCTGTCAATGCTGGGATATAACGTATGAGAGCAGAATCGGCAATGTAGCATACAATATAGCGATTGTTGCAAAGGAAGAGACCGTACGAGGGAAACAAAAGAGAGAAAGACAGAAAAAAGACACTGGAAGTGTAATTACGGCTTTTTAGTGTGCAATTATGGCTTTGTCAGAGTGGGTTCCAGCTCCACCCAGCAGCCCTGCTCCAACTTCATCGCTTCATAAATAGTCAGAGCTGGGTAATTGCAGACTTTTTTGTCTAGCTTTCAACATGAATAACTATGAAGACAAATTGTTCTCTCGCTCCCTTTTTCTCTATTCATAAATAGCCAATAATAATAATAGACCAATTGAGTTTATAAAGTGTGATTTAAAAAAAGTCCTTCTTTTCCAACAAAGCGTTAGCCTTTCCAGTCGCACAGAGGCTCATCTGTAAATCGCAGTGCAGCTCGGCGAGGCTTTGACAGCAATGCAACCTTTAGTACATTCTGCGATAATGCATCAGACCTTGCCGTGGACGTGCAGCTGAATTTACAGCTGGACTGGAGAGCTTTCCTCTGTGCTGGACATAAATCTGCAGGCATGTACAGTAACCTCACGATCGACTCCAGTACTCAACAGCGGCTAACATACACTTCTGACACACACTGACTGTCTACTAAAGAAAAGACCAACAGGAAGGGATCAAAGATGGAACAAAGGAAGGAAGGACATTTTATCTAACGTTATTATCAGCATCAGTGGCCATTTCAGTGACACACACACGAGGTTGCATCAAGACTAGTCATATATACACTCAAATCAATGCTAATTTAGCTTAATCAATTAACCTAACACATATCTTTGGACTGTTGGAGGAAACCGGAGTACCCGGAGTAAACCCACATGGACACAGGGAGGACATGCAGACTCCACACAGAAAGGACCCAGGCCACCCTGGGATTGAACCCAAGACCTTCTTGCTGTGAGATCACGGTGATACCCACCGAGCCACCATGATGCCCCAAAGGGCAGAATGAATAACAACAGATAAATGGACAGACAGAGGGATCAAAAGAAGGAAGGGATGAAAGTAAGAAAGAAGGAAATAAAGAAAAAGACAGACAGACAGATGGAAGGAAAGACTGCAGCTAAGAAGAAAAGAAGCAAAAAAAGAAAGAAAGAAAAAAGGAAGAAAAGAACCAAGGAGAGAAGTTATGGGAAAGAAAGAAAGGAAGCAAGAATGTAGTGAGGAATTAAAGAAGGAAGGAAGACAAAGAAAAGAAAGAATAGTGAAGAAAAGATGGAAAGACAGGAGATAAGAAAGAAAGAAAGCATCACACCAGAACTTGCTAGCATAAACCAACTTGGACCAACATAGAACATGGACCTCACATGGTCTTGCTGGTTGATCAGCATATCAGTGTCCAAAACGCACCATATGTTTGTCTTTTTTTTAAATCCCTGACAACCCATTCATGCTGGTTGAGAAGCTACTGGTAACAGGCTGTCTGTGACTGAAACAAGGATGATAACTGGAAACCTGTGTAGAATCAATGTTTTGTTAGAATATGGAAAGTTTGATTCAACAAAGCGATGAATTACAATTTCATTTCTACAGTGATATCTCAGAGTAGGGTCTTTGAAGACCAGGTGAGAAGTGACTGCATCTGTACCACAAGAAAACATGGTGGAAGATGTGGTGTAGAAAGCCTATACAGCTGCTGGTACTGCGGGTTTGTTTCACTTTGAAGAGTCATTTAATGCTTTGGAGTGCATGAAAATATTGTGGAAAGGACTTCCAAAGTCTGTAACAAGGAAAAAAAAAGTTTTTCATACAGTGCTGTATGATTTAGAAATCAACCAGAGTTTGGTTCTGGATCTGAGAAAGGAAAGAGTATGAATGTCCTTCAGGCATTGGAAGAGATGAATCAGAGTGCTGGAGCCCTGAAACACTTCCTCCAGCAGCACAGAGCTGTCTGACCCAGTTAGCTGCTCATAGATAACTGGCTCATCTCAACACTTGCCATATGTTAATTGTTGAGGATCCAACGAGGAGCAAGCATGCTAAGTGTGGCGATCAAAACTTTATCCGCACCAAGTCCTTGGCTCTTTCTTTTCTTTTATTCTTGCATAACTTGTCAAGCTGAAAGTTTGATGTTTGTTGAATCAAAGCCACCTTCGTGGTTGTTCACGAGCCAGAACAGTGGCAGCTACAAAAACCCAGACTAGCAGACACGAGGAGCTTCTACACTATCCAACAGAGAGCAAATCTAACACACAGTTGCTCCTTTGCTGGGATTACATGGAGGAGCGTGTGATGTCATGGGAGGTGCTCAGGTTGAATGTAGATCTGAAAAACTACAAACAATTTTACAAACAGAGGCAGTCAGCTGGGTTTCATACAAACGTTTCTCAAACTGCTACCAAGCTGATTTGATGCCATTTTAAATCAACTGGTGTTCCAGCTTGAAGCTCTGAGCCATATACTGAGGTTAAGCGGAACAGCACTATCCATCCTATGCTGCCCGCTCAGATTTCTTGAGCGGCTGAACCTATCAGGATTTATTAGCTAACAGCATAACACTGTTATGTCTATTAAGTCCGGCCAGGCTGTTCAGGAGGCAGAATAACAACCCCCTGAGCGCCAGCCACTGAGGTTACATCGTGCATGCTGCCAATAAATCAGCATGATCCACAGACCTGTGTACAAACACCTCAGTAGAGGTAATGATGCCTTCACAGGGAGCCATAGCAGGGGTGAGGCTAATTAGCTCTTGGTTAGCTAGCCAACGCTCATGGGCGAGACTCGTGCATTTGAGTTCTCTGAAGCTTAAATTGATTGAAGGCTACGGTCCAAATACAAACTTGCAACTGAAGTTAATAAGAACTGAACTTCGCATCTCAGAACTAATCATGCTGCAAAACCCGGGAAGGTTTTTAATAGTACTTTGTTATCCTCATACTGACCTGTAGATTTTACTCATTATTAATGGTTAAAGCTACTTTGAGAAACCAAAGACTTGTAACACTTTACTACTATAAAAGGTTCATGCACAACCAGTTCTGCAAAACAGCAGCATAAGTGCAATTGACCATTGTTAAGGTACTAAAATATATTTATAATATATTCAGAAAAGTAGAACTGGTTCTGCGGTATTCTGCATTATACAGTTTGCATGTTTTCTGGGTATTCAGTTTCTTCCCGCATTTGTAAAGACATGCATTGGGTCATGTTTATGTTAAAAAAAGTTTGATCTTCCAACAAGTATAGAAGATCCAACTTTTTTTTACTTTGTTGGGACATTTTGTAGGTCTGTATGGGGAAAACTTTTTATTTCTTTATTTTATTTTTATTTTAAGTTGAAAATCTCTTTTGAAAAGCCTAAAGAGTCAAATGATCTCCTTTAGGCTACTAAGACTTAGGTTAGGGTTAGGTGTAGTTGTAGGTAGGTGTGTGTTGGAGGCAGGTGAGTACATGAGAAAGATCTGACATGTATTACCCTGTGGGGTAATTTTTTCTGATCCCTATGAGGAAAACTGTTTTTTTTTTTGTCTTTGTTTGTTTGGTCAAGGTCTTACGAATTATAATAGGACATAAAAATCTGTCTAATATATGTTATTCACATCACAATGACCTTGTGAGGTTGAAGTTAGGGTTAGGTGAAATTGCAGCATGAATTAACTACAGTAATGTAGCCCATGGTCCTGTCTGTAGCCCATGCTGCCAGTTAAACCCCAGCATCTGTGCCCCTGAAGTTTATTGATCCAATATGGGAAGTGAATGTGGAGTGATGTTAGGGGCAGTGGTGACTCAGTATTTAAAGCAATGTCTTGGAAAGCTGTGAGGGTTCAAACCCAAGCTCAATCAAACTGACGTAGTTGGGCTCTTGAGCAAGACCCTTAAACCCCTCTGTTCTAGGAGCGTTAACCCTGCAGTCTGTCCCAAACTTTCTGGGATATATGTATTGTATTACTTTAAATCAATTCTATGTCTGTAAATGTGTAATTATTACTACCAGATAACAAGTTTCCAGTCATGAACAGCCTAATTCTTGTGTTTTTTGCCTCCTGTAACCGGGCAACCTTGTGAGCAGAAGTGAGCAAAGGTCTTTTGTGTGCCACTCTGCTCCATATGTTCATTGTATGCAGGTCCCCTGCAGAGTGTTCTTTCAGTAATTGGTTGTGAAGGACCTGTGTTGACTTCTAGAAGCAATTCTTGCCTTGATGCGAAGCAGTTTTCATTCACCAGCCGTGAAACACATCTGTGGTCCCTGACCATCAGTACTATTTGTGGGCACAGTTCTGATGAAAATTTGCTGTAGACTGGGATTTTTTGACACTGCTAGATCTGGATATGACCATATGCTTTGATACACCTGCAAATTCAGCTACTTCCTTTACATTATGTTCTTTGGCATGCCCAAGTGCAGTCACTGCTTTTGGAAAATCATGAACATTTGCTTTGAGACACATTTTCCACATATCAAACGAGAATACTCACTGCACTGTGCCACCTGTTCTCAATATATGAACCCTGCTGGACACCCCACAAGGATTTATAGCCCAATCATCCTTGTTCAATGGCATCTGCAGAAGCCTGAAGTTACTACCACCTTAAACATGCAAGGTGACTCATTTTTTGTCCGGTTAGTACATCTAAACTACTATGTGACTGTGGTAATGTTTCGTCAGAGCCCATTTCGGTCAATGTCATGAGGACATTAAATAGGGCATACCTGCATAAATAAATGCACATTTGCGTAAATAAATTTTAATTTACATAAAACTTTATATAAAAGCACACAATCAAGTGGTTAAGTGCTTTGTGGTATCACTGGTTAAAGTTTTACCCTTTTCTAATTCAAAAAGCTTCAGGCAACACATTAGCATGTACAACGAGTGTGTGTTGTTTTCTTAACAATTTGTTTAGCCTTTGTAAATGTATTTAACCTAAATACCTGTCTGCTTGATAGAAATGAGTTACTAAACCATTCAAGTGGAAAACAGATAGACATTATGGGATATTATGAGAAGACTAATCTATGCACAGCATGCTTCAGGAGGTCATTTGCATGCATAAGAGGCTTGTGGTCAAAATCAAGGTGATCAGGAAGCATGTTGAATGCACAGTCTGGATTATTCAAAGCATCCGAATGCAATAGATTTAACAATGCAATACAACGTAGCACTTTAGAATACCTCGCACGATTAGTTCTTAATCATTCCAGACAGTCATGGCATTTTGTAATCACTTTGCTCTAATAGGATCTTTCTGATGTCAACTGTATATGAATCGCCTGTTTTAAAGGAAGCCTGGGGAGTTCAAGGAAATACAAAAGCTCAAAAGCTTTGGTGCTGCCGCACGTATTTATAATTTTCCACGGAGGTTCTTATCCTGACGTTATTGTTGATATCCTTGGGGGGAAAAGGCAT
The DNA here is from genome assembly GCA_025084515.1 of Ancistrus triradiatus. NCBI lineage: Eukaryota > Metazoa > Chordata > Actinopteri > Siluriformes > Loricariidae > Ancistrus > Ancistrus triradiatus. Next base: position 69,457 of record JAJAGP010002215.1, read on the forward strand.
TCATAAGGAGTGGCTCTGATTTAGAATATGTCAAGAGTTGGACGTGGAGGCTTTGTAAGTCTCTCTGGTGGCACTTGAGCAGATCCTTTCATTATAGAAAAAAGACAGGCTTATCTTAGCTTTTATGGACTCATTAATAACGAGTAACAAGGATCATAAACAACACACAATTGACTTTGAGATTATGGAGTCCTATTTTTTAACTTTCAAGGTCTGGCTGACTTTGCCCTCCATAGTTAGTCTAAAGGCCAGAAAGAAATGCATAGGTGTAGCAAGTGTAAGTGGATATGATGCCTACTGGGGTTGCATTTCTGTACATGGTCAGTGATGTTCCTCCAGTTCTGCAGTAATGGGATTAAGATGTACAACAGGAAGCATGTTCTCTAACTGAGTAATTGCCACCGGCCCCAGGTGATCCCAGTGCATTGCCTCTTCTCATTCAAAGCGTGCAGTATTAACCATGACACAGGCTGAACCAGACTGTAATTAATGGGTCGAATCAATTACGTATAATTACATACATATAAATTCTATTTGGATAATCCCAGCAGGAGAAGCTCCTCATTAATGAAGAACTGATAGAGTCCAAGTCCCACCAGGACTGAGAAGGAAAGTCATCCACCCTCAAACTCTTCGCTTGGTTGCAGTGGTGGACGAAGAACTCCTATTAAAAGCACTCATACTGCTTATAATTATTACTCCAGTAGATGTAGAAACCCGCAGTTTGTTTCTGCTTGATGAAAAGTATGAAAGTACTTGTTCTAAAGGTCACAATATAAATAATAGGTCACGATAAATAAAGGTCACAGATTACCCTTCTTCGGTGTGCACAGATGTACCAAATGTACCAAAGAAAATCCAAAATATCAAATTATAGCATACCAACTCTTTTTTTACTTGGTGTGAAACATGGCCTCCAGGGTCACTGCTCATGCCTTTCTCGCACTTACATTTACAGCTCTTAAAAGTGTGAGGATTTTCAAAGCAGGCACTAGGCTAACACACATAAAAACACATATCAACAAGCCAGTAACTACACTGGGGAAATTCTGGTTCCTTGTAAGAAATAGAACTTGCAAACATAAGCATAAACACACACAGAGCTGGGAATCCTGCAGCTCAGTCCCACCTCCATCCTCGAAACACGGGGATAACAGGCCACCACAGTCTCACTCTCTCTCCTCTCTCACTCAACATATATTATATACATACAGCACTATGCAAAAGTCTTAGGTCACCATTAGATTTCTTGTTTTAGGAGTGGTAATGACCATATATAACAAAATCTTGACGATTGGACCCAAAATGTCAAACGTGGATTCCTCACTCCATAATACTCTTCCACTGATCTTTCCAATAGTTATGAGCTTTAGTATATCTTAGCCTTTTCACCCTGTTCCTCTTCTGAAAACCTTCCACAAAGACCATTTCTGATCAAGCTTCTTCGAACTGTAGAAGGGTTGATTTGGTATCCTGATAAAGCTGCCATTGTTCAAGTATAAGGGGAGGTCACACACACCTGCCATTGTGGCCTATAGAAGCTGTTTTTCATATTGAATACAAATGTTGTCTGTATTCTGTCTGTATTCTAATAAAGGGACTGAAAATAATTATATATGATCATTATAACAATCAACAATCTAATGGTGGTCTGAAACTTTTGCACAGTAATGCATATTGAAAGTTTGAACGCTTTCGAATTTTCTCTGTTTTTGCATAAATATAACCTAAAACAAGTCCTGAAAGTAGATAAAGAGAAATCCGTTAAATAACTGAGACAAAAATATTATAGTTGATCATTGGTCTATTTAATGTATATAATATTATATATCTGTGAGTGGATTAGCAGTTAATTTGAAGGTGAAATTAGAGTCTGGTGTTTTCAAACAATGGAATGACTATCAAGTGTGATCTGGGTTTCATAAAAGCTGCACGAAGGCACAAACAAAGGAGATTTCTGAGGACCTCAGATAAAGAAATATGAATAGTTTACAAAACCATCTGAAAAGGGGCAAATTCAAGACCATTTTTACCCATAATAGAAGTGGTTGACCAGCAAAGATCAAACCAAGAGCAATCCATGAGGTCACAAAGGAACCTGGGGACTACTTTTAAGCAACTACAGACCTCTCTCATGTTAATGTTCATGAGCTCGCTATCAGGACAGTACTGAATACCAAAGGGTACGACAGGATTACAAGGAGAAAGCCAAAATATGGTACCTTTCTGCAGTTTGCTAATGATCAACTGGACAAGCCAGAAAGCTATTATAAAACTTTTGTGGATTAATTAGACCAAACATGAACTTTTTGGTTTAAATGAGAAAGAAGTGTTATGTCTGGTGAAAGGAAAACACGGCATTCCAGCATGTGCAACTTATACCATCTGTGAAACATGGTGGTGGTAGTATCATGGTTTGGGTTTGTGTGGCAGCCTCTGCACCAGGGTGGCTGGCCATCATTGATGGAACAATGAAATCTGAATCATAGGAACGACCTGAAGTGAGCAGTTTCTGTGAGGAAACCCATCAACATCAAAGAGTTGAAGCTGTTCTGTATGGGAGAATGGGCTAAAGTTCCTCCACACTAATCAACATTTATTGGAAATGGAAAGGAAGTCGCACCAGATACTGAAATACTGACATACGGATATGTAACACTGGGTCAGTTTTCCTCAATAAATAAACAGACAAAAGTATATTTTTTTCATCATTTGTTTCATTGAGTTCTCTTGATTTACTTTTAGAACTTGTGTGAAAATCTGCTAATGTTTTAGGTCAACCTTATGTACTTTTAAACATCACTGTACATGGTATTTTCCCCCAGCTGCTTTAATGACAACATGCACTAGATCTGACATAGACTGAACAAGTTTGCCACAAGCCTGTGATGTCAAATGAATGGGACTGCGGTAGCCTAGCGGTCAAGGTTCTAGACTAGGAACTAGGAAGGTTCAGGGTTCAAATCCCACCTTTGCCAAGCTGTCACTGTTGGGTCCTTGGTTGCTCTGGATAAGAACGTCTGCTAAATGATGTAAAATAAATTAAATGCTTGGTTTTCTCTGTCTTTGAGTGCCCCTGGAAATGCGTGATGGGCTTTAGGTCTGTCAGCTTTCAGGTGACTGTAAAGGAAACTCCATGACAGTCAAATTCATTCAGATTTTTATGCTGATTATATGATTGGTAATGAAAACAACTGTATTAAATTTGAGAAAAATACACAGTAGAAGCATTTTCAGTGCCGGTCTCTGAGTTTGGCCTCCACTGCCT
>JAJAGP010002215.1:72824-93180 GCA_025084515.1 Ancistrus triradiatus
AAATTTATGCACCTGCCTAATTTTGTTTGAATAATTACTGCACACTTTCTGTAAATCCTATAAACTTCATTTCACTTCTCAAATATCACTGTGTTCATCTGCTATATGATATATTTAACTCAAGTTGCTGATCTGAACAACCAATGATTTATAAACTAAAATCATGAAAATTATCAGGGGTGCCCAATCTTTTTCATACCACTGTATAAGAGCCAACTGAAAGTAAAACTGAATCCTCCATAACACAGGCTGCAGGTAGCCTAGCAGCTATGCTAGCACCCTGAGTTCACCAATAGATTAAGTGTTTTGCTTTTACTTTTCACTTCCAATCCATTACTCACTAAATGACATAAGATGTTTAAATACTTTATTATAAAATAAGCTTTGTGTTAATGATGTTGGCCAACTGTAGGTTAATGTAAGTGTTAATGTAAAGGTTTATGTGTAATAGACTCTATGATACAGTATAGACTATATTAAACCCATCAGGTCATGATACATTTAACTTATGATGGATTTGTTGGAACATATCCCCATCGTCAGTCGGGGAGCACCTTTACAATACAACAGTATTAATGCATATTGGTCAATGATTGACTATTATTATTATTATTATTATTATTATTATTATTATTATTATTATTTAATCAATTCACCCCATTTTTTTGGTGGACATTTAGAAGCACTCTGACCTGATATGGGAAAGCTTCTAATATATATAATATCAAGAGCACGTTTAGAAGCCTCCTGTTACACTCAACAAGTTCAATATGTATGTAAATGAGAAGGAATCAGGATAACATGTGTTGAATCTCTCAAATTTGTTAATGGTGTCATTACACTCATTACCTCCTCTCCTTAATTGGTTTCTCTCTCTCTCTCTCTCTCTCTCTCTCTCTCTCTCTCTCTCTCTCTTTGTTTGTCTGTCTATCCTGTCTTGTGATATCTCACTTATCATTCTCTCTCTTCTCTCTTGCTACTGCTCTCTTTGTTTCATGGTCACTCTTTCTTTTCTCTCTCAACTGGAACAGGTGTAATATTAATTATGCATTAAAATATACAGAAGGCTGGCTGTGATCCGCCTGACAGCGCACTTTCTCTTACGATGGACTTTGGCATCACCTCTCAGGCTCCCTCTGCCTCACTTCATTCAGTTTTCCATCCCACTCTCTTTTCAGCCCTCATTCTCTGCCCATTCGTGGCTCTTAGAAGTTCGGGCCTGAAGGACTGCATTTCCATACTGGGCACGTCTCTGAGAGTGAAAGCAGCTCTTGTTTCTTGGGCACACTTCCTCCAACAAAGCTCAGTCACCGGGAAGGAATAAAAAAAAACACTGTAGTGAATGTCTCCATGTCTTTTATACACAGGCATTCCGACTTTGGCCACTTTTGTTGGAAGAACACAGGCAGTGTATCATTTTGGTTTGTATCTTTCAAATTAACCGTAAAACAACTTCAGGTGTAATGCATGATATATCCGCTACCGATGCATCCACAGATTGTATCCAGACCAAGAGTTGTTTGGGACGTTCAGATAAAATATATGCTTATGTTGTTTGTTCTCAAATGCTCTTTGATTAAGTTTGGTGTTGCTTGAAATGAAGGGAGACACCTTTGGCAGCGATTACAGCCTCCAGTCGTCTTGGGTATGATAACCACAAGGATTACACACCTGAATTTGGGAATTTCTCAAACTCTGTTAGGTTGGATGGGAACCGTTGGTGGATCAGCCATTTTCGGGTATCTCCAGAGATGTTCAATTGGGTACAAGTCAGGGCTCTGGCTGATCCACTCAAGGGCATTCACAGCATTGTCCCTAAGTCACTCCTGCTTTGTCTTGGCTGTGTGCTTAGGGTCTTGTTGGAAAGTGAAGCTTTGGCCAGGTCTTGAGCGCTCTGGATCAAGTTTTCATCTGTATCTCTGTACTTTGCTTCATCCAGCTTTTTCTCAACCCTGACAAGTCTCCCTGTTCCAGCTGCTGAAAAACAGTCCCACAGCATGATGCTGCCACCACCATGCTTCAGTGTAGGGATGCTATTGAGTGGGTGATGACTAGTGCCTGGTTTCCTCCAGACATGATGCTTAGAATTGAGGCCAAAATGTTCAATCTGGGTTCCATCAGACCAGAGAATCAGGCTTTCATGTGTGTTTTACTGAGGAGAGGCTTCTGTGTTGATGTGATAGTTGAACTTTCAGTGCAGCAGAAATTTTTGCTGTACCCTTCTCCAGATTAGTAGCAGCAAATCAGCCAACCTTAGTATTTCATGCCATGTTGTGTGTTTGATGAAAACGGCTTGTGTTAGCATTAACTGTGCTCAGGTTGTCAGAAAACTCAAGTAACATTAGTCTCTGGCCGTTACATAAATTGCATACTGCCGCCCTAAATAGTATGTTAAAAATAGTATACCACTGTTAGACGTGCTTTCAGTAGTGTAGTATATAAACACAACTGTGTAATATTAAGGATGGTCTTCTCATAGTCTTGTGAAGCTTGAACTGTCTCATAAATTGTTGTCATCTCATTTCAACATAATGGCACCAAATATATATATATATATATATATATAGTGGGATCAGCTTATAGCTAATATTTAGGAGATGGGGTGGGCTTTGATTCACAGTATCAAATGCAAAACCAATTTTATGCCCAGAACACACTCTGATCAGGCATGAATACCAGCGTACACTTCTGATCTAGAAGGAAATCCATGCCATAATTAGTTCCTGTGTGAATTCTTCATTAGTACAACGCCTTCTTCTTCATCTCAGGACTCAACAGCTATGGCCAGACCATTTAACCTGCCTTGCTTTTCCCAGACATCTTTATTGTCTGAGGCAGCTGTGTTCCTGCTTAGACATTTATAGCACAGCTATTTTGGAGAAGCATGTGATTACCTCTATAGGCCTCCTAAGGGCATGATGTGCCACAAATGATAGGCATCTTGCTTGAAGTGTCCAAGGAACTCCCCGAAAGAGGTTTTCTGGGCTTTAATTTGAAAGAATCTAGACCTCGGCCAATCACCTCATTGGTCTATATTCGTGGAAATATAAGCGGGAATAAGCTCAGAGTCACCTTCATTGGCAGGTCGAGAGGAACATTGACTCCACCGGCTTATCTCACACTGGCATTATCTGTAAACTGAGCTTGTAATCACAACAAGGTGTTTTCATTTATTTATGTTGTTCATTATCGAGCAAACAGAAAGGAACCTCATTCGCTTCTTTTCTGGGGAGCGACCATTTGCAGTATCCAAAATAAGTGGCTAGAGGAGAGACAGAAATGGTGGAAACTGAACACATGCAATGAATCTTAGCAAAGTAATCCCTTAATTAAATTTGCTAAAGAACGACAAAGATGCCTCTGTTTATTGTTGATTTCTCCCCGGTCATTTTCTGTGCCCTTTCCTTTTGTTCCACTCTTTGTAAGCAGCTTTCCAAGGTTGCTAGGTAACTGAGATGGGTGTAGTTACCAGTGCCTGGAGTCATGGGGTATTTGGCAAACTGGGAGAGATATGTAAGTCTCGATAAATATGTGATGGATTTGGTTGTGAAGTGTTTGGAGGGCTCTGGAAATATGTGCTGCCTGTCATGCTCTGGTGGATGTTTTGGAAGGCAAATGGGAATCCACAAGACTCTGGCTAGATATCAGGAGATTCTGGGCCAAACATGAATGAGTTTTGACATCTATAGAGTTGTTCTAATGGTAATTGTAGTCTGGTCAAAATGTTTACGCAGCCACTTCTGGGAGACCAACAATTTTAAACCTTTCATGTTCAAAAGTTGCCTGCAAATGTGTTGTAATCCATAACATGCCAAGGAATTATTATTATTATTATTATTATTATTATTATTTTTTTTTTTAACCAGAAAATAACTTAGATACCTAGACTTATCAATGAATTTTCTCTCTTTTCTTCAGTCCATCCGGGAGGTGACAGGCTATGTGCTGGTGGCTCTGAATCAGTTCGACTATTTACCTCTGGAGAACCTACGCATCATCCGTGGCACACGGCTCTACGAAGACCGCTATGCTCTTGCCATCTTCCTTAACTACCGCCGAGATGGCAACTTCGGCCTGCGTCAGCTCGGTCTCAAAAACCTAACAGGTACAGATTTAAGTATGGACCTTTAACCAGAGAAAATTAGATGTTCCTCATAGAAGGTTTTAGAGGATAAACATTTGCCTGCTTGCTGGATGCTTATAGACCTTTGAGCTGGCTTTGGTGCAAAAAAAAGAGGTCTGATGTGAAAGTACATGAATATGTATTTGATATGTGATTGATTTGTTTTCTCGTTCCCATCCTGGAGTTGTATGATTGCACAGACAGCCCGCAGAGCTCAGAGTGGAATAATTGCCTCTGAAATTAGAGCCATAAAATCTGCAGGCTGGTTTGGAGGGAGGTGGCAGACGCTTGTTTAGAGCCAACAGTCAAGGTCAACTCTGCAGTATGGCTCCAACTGGCCAAATGAAAGTTCATGTTTCTGGGGTTAGCCAGAGGTATTAAAACAGGTTTAATTAGATCATGCTTTCACAGTCAGGGTCTGCCATTTGTTTCTTTGAAATGAGGCCTGTGGGCTGTAATCAGCTCCGTCATCTCTGCTGGCAAATCATATAATTGTGCTGAAATGATTCACTCTAATATTCTGGGTCAACATTCGGGACTGGCATTGCAATGTTCCCTCCCGCCGCAGGACTTTCTTTCTATAACCCAGCGCAGCGGAATCAGATCAGATTCTGAAATGAAGTTTTGTGTTGCCAGGCATTTTTTTGTGGACTAGAGGCACTTTCAATGATGTTATTGTGCAGGGATTTGCCAAAAATATCCATCTCTTAAAGTACTTCAAAATGAAATATAAGTCCAATCATTTTGGCGCGCACATGCCTGTGAGAACTCATGCCTGTGATTCCAGAGTGGCAGAGGCCAGACATTAATAAAGCTTTGCAAACTGAGCAACGGTCTTACTCGCAATGAGTAATCATTCCCTAACTTGCCATCGGCCCGTGTGCAATAAAGTGTGTTTGTGTGTGTGGCATTTTGTGTGTGAGAGTGACCTTCAGTATATCCAGCCCATGTAAGTGGTACAATATATCCGCACTCTAACTTGATGCTATGTACGCTATGGATACGCTATATATGACTAACAGAAGTCCCTGGCAGTGCCTTCTGCCAGAAGAGACAGACAGAAGAGAAGACAGAGAAAGGCTAGTTGGCATGGGCACTGGCCACTGTGATGTGCCTGATGTCCAATCCAGGGCACCCCCTTACACTCTATAACTCCAAGAACAACAAAAAACATATAATAATCAGCATTCCTGAACAGGTATATGGTGAGCAGATGGTGAACCCAAAATAAAGAAAAAATATCACGAAGAAGAGCTGAAACAGGTCAGGTCCACAAGGCTGATTAAGAAGTAGCAATGTTTTGGGAGGGAAAAAATGGGAGGTAGTCTAATAGTTTTTGATGCCCCAAAAATGACCAAACAACATTGTCAAACCAAGTAGCATTGACTTTTTAAAGAAGATACCCAAACTAAAAGTAATGGTAAGAAGAGGGTTGTAAGCTTTCCAGAAAAAGTCCAGCATCATATGTTTGCACAGAGAAGGCCATTATCTTTACCAGATCAGCAAAAACTAAATCTCTTCCTTCCTCCACAGTTGTGTATATTGTAGAAATTTCATTCAAAGGAGTTTGGAATGAAAAACAGACAAGGTACAGACAGACCCAGAAACGACCACAAGGAGACTAGAGAGGATCATGTGTGAATAAAACCAGAGAAAAAAGAGGATGAGAAGCAGCAGCAGCGATTGGATCAGACCTTTAATTTTGAGAATTTACCACATACAACTTTGGTGCATATACTATTGGAAACATGATCAGAAGGAGAGGATTGTGGTGGAAACCATTAATCAGCATCAAGAATAAGAAAACAAGGGAGAAATCTGCAAATAGGAAAATGCAAATAGGACAGCAGCTTCTGGAGAACTGTCTTTTTTAACTTGAATGGATCTGATGGTGCAGTGGTCTGAAGAAGAATTCCAACCAAACTGCACTGAGGGGCTCAATAAAGCACAGAGGTGGAAATGTCAAAGTCCTGGGCTGTTTCTCTTTCAGTGCTGTTGGTGAGCTTGTGTTCATCGATGAGCCTCAGAAATGAGCAGAGGCGTTTTGGATGCCGAATTAGTAAAGAAATTATTCAAGAAACAGCAGTGGATTTCTCAGCAGGATAGTGATCCAAAGCATAACCAGCAGCCTTTTGAAAGAAAACATTTTACGAAATAGACAATTAAAGGCTTAGAATTGCCTTCCTAGATCCCTGACCTAAACCCTATGAGAGAATGTGTGGGATATTATAGAGAAGACAATTAGCAGAGAGTTGATGTAGTAGTATGGATGAATTGAAAGATTTGTTGGTTGAAACTTGGAGGAAACTTTCACGACAGCTGTTACACAGAAACTGGCTGATCCCATGCCCCAGACACTGTCAAGGAGTTCTGTAAAAAAATGGATGGCAAACCTGAAAAATAAAACACTGTAAGTGTAATCCAATACTTAAGTCATTACTTAAAGCATATCTAGTCTACTTTCCATATTTTCAAAAACATTACAGAATTCAGCAGAAGCCCTTATCGAGAGCGACTTACAACTCATACAACCTTACCTTAAGCAAATGTGGGTTTTAAGGGGGCTTGCTCAAGGACCTAACAGTGGCAGCTTGGCAGAGGTGGGATTTGAACTGTGGTCCATAGTCCAGTACCTTAATGACTAACCCAACGCAGTCCCAAATATTTTGCTTGGAAAGTGAGCTTAAGATATCTCGCAGTAAAGATGCTACTTGGTTTGGCATGTTGTTCTCTAATGCAGTGAAATTCATATACAGTGGTACCTTGGTTCTCGTTAATTTGTTCCAGAAGACTTGTCGAGAACTGAAAATGACAAGTACCGGGCACATTTTTTCCATAAGGGATTATGTAAATTGAATTAATCCATTCCAGACCCCCTAAAATCCACAGTGTATAAGGCATTATATGCATTAATGGAGTTGTATTGTACAGGTAGTCCCTGATTTATGATGGGAATACAGTATGTTCGGACAAAATCAGTTATAAATATAATAAATATAATATATAATAGAAATGTATCATGAACTAAGGAGTTTAACGGGTGTTTGGTAGAGCAGTTTATACTGTATGATAGCGGAGATATGAAAAGGATACTATACGTAATGATAAGTAAGTTAATGTTTAAAACACTTACATTAACCTACAGTTTGCCAATTTAGTGAGTAATGGATTGAAAGGGAAAAGTAAAAGCGTTTTGCTTACTTACTCTATTGATGAACTCCGGGCACTAGCATAGCCGCTAAGCTAACTGCAGCCTGTCTTCTAGAGCATTCAATTCCTGTTTTGCTTTCCAATGGTTCTTACAGGCTAGACCTTTTAAGACCCATGTAGACTTATTTGCACTAAGAATACAGTACTGTAGATGTAAAAACAAAGAAAAATACGATAAAAAGTGGAGATCTCTGAGGGCTATTGTGAACCTGAATCACTGTGTACTGAGCCATGACTCATGAATCATGAGTAATGAATCGGGTTTCAGCTGAAGCGAGCCACACGGCTTGACTCATACCGAGCAACCGACGAGAACAGAGACAATTTTTTTCTAGTCAAAATGAGTCAAGAACCAAATTTGAAGAGTTCTGAGGTGGTCAAAAACCGAAGTACCACTGTATTTGTAAGTATGGCTTACAGTGGTGCTTGAAAGTTTGTGAACCCTTTAGAATTTTCTATATTTCTGCATAAATATGACCTAAAACATCATCAGATTTTCACACAAGTCCTAAAAGTAGATAAAGAGAACCCAGTTAAACAAATGAGACAAAAATATTTTACTTGGGCACATATCTATTGAGGAAAATGATCCAATATTACATATTAGTGAGTGGCAAAAGTATGTGAACCTCTAAGATTAGCAGTTCATTTGAAGGTTAAATTAGAGTCAGGTGTTTTCAATCAATGAGATGACAATCAGGTGGGAGTGGGCACCCTGTTTTATTTATATTTGTTTGTGGAAGTGTATCATGACACGAACAAAGGAGATTTCTGAGGACCTCAGAAAAAGAGTTGATGATGCTCATCAGATTGTGTACAAATGGAGGAAATTCAAGACCATTGTTACCCTCCCAAGGAGTGGTCGACCAACAAAGATCACTCCAAGAGCAAGGCGTGTAATAGTTGGCGAGGTCATAAAGGACCCCAGGGTAACTTCTAAGCAGCTGAAGGCCTCTCTCACATTGGCTAAGTTAATGTTCATGAGTCCACCATCAGAAGAAACACTGAAACAACAATGGTGTGCCATGGCAGTGTTGCAAGGAGAAAGCCACTGCTCTCTCAAAAAGAACATTGCTGCTCGTCTGCAGTTTGCTAAAGATCATGTGGACGAGCCAGAAGGCTATTGGAAGAATGTTTTGTGGATGGATGAGACCAAAATAGAACTTTTTTTGGTTTAAAAAAAAAAAAGAGTTATGTTTTGGAAAAAGGAAAACACTGCATTCCAGCATAAGAACCTTATCCCATCTGTGAAACATGGTGGGGGTAGTATCATGGTTTTGGGGCCTGTTGTGCTGCATCTGGGCCAGGAATGGCATTTGCCCATCATTGATGGAACAATGAATTCTGAATTTATATCAGCGAGAATTGGCAGCAAGGTAGGATTTGAACCCTGGACCTTCTGGTCCAGAGTCCAGTACCTTAAAAACCCATGGCACAGTACAAATCAAAGCAGAGACAAACAATGTACCAGTGGAGCTTGCAGATGATAGCAGATGCCTATCAAAGACTCACTAAAACTTAAATAGCCCTAAATTTTAGAAAGAACATAACAGAGAGGGAACTGAAAACATTGTGAATGTTCAACCACAAAAAAAAAAAAAAAAAAAAAAAAACTTCATAATTTTAGACAACATTTTACCACATTGCTGCCTCCACCTTTGTAGATGGAAAGTCAGAGAGAGCAGCTCATCTGTTGTTTGTTTCATTGTTTGCTTTAAAAAGTCGTCCTCTAATCCGACAGGACGCTGGTGGCTGGACAGGTTTTGTTAGGGTGGATTAATTTTCAGTCCAACAGTGACACTGAGGTGGTTTTGATTGGTGGATTATTTTTCAGTCGCATCAGTGCACTGAGAATTGTTTAAAAACTCCAGCAGCACTGCTGTATCTGATTCATTCCTATCAGCACAATACACACTAACACACCACCACTACCACCTCAGTGTGACTGCAGCGGTGAGAATGATCCACCATTGCTACTTCCATATTTTTTTATTGTTTTTAGGCGAGTTGTACTGTAAGCAATTTTATACTCATGCAACAACTGCTGAGTTGCATCTATCTGAATTTCCCATAAAGCTGCTGATTTTGACATTTTTAAATACTGAGTATCCGGCTAATTCTGAGTCTGGCAAAATGAAAATGTCATTTTGTTGGTTAAATGTCAGTTCGTTGCAGTTCTGAAAAGAAACGCACAGCAATAATTATATACTGGAAAAGAGGGTCACGCTTTGACTGAAGATCAAATCAGCCTCTACGTAAACTCTTGACCTGTATGGCCATTTTAATGGAGTTTTGAAACTTTGCTGTGTTCCGTGTGATATGATGGTTAGCCCGAGGCTTGTGCCCTGCTGTTTTGTGAAACCGCAAAGTTCCTGGCTGTTTAATGATAATGCTTTCTGCATTATTTATTTATATTTTTTCCGCTCAGGAAATTCATTTTATAGGCCCTATAAACAAAAAAAGCATTTTACGATGTGTTATTTAATTGGATGGGCTCGCATATTTCCCGATATCCCTGGGAAAAAATGGTAGAGGAACCCGAGTGCTCCTCCCTGTCTCTCTGCTTTAGCACCTAATCACTGTTATTATTCCTCACATCTATCCCTCTGCTGACTCTGGAAGTTGTAAGGTAAGTGGCAGGGATGTGACATTAGGCACGCTGCCTTGATCTCTCCTCACAGAGAGTCGTGCTGATTGGCTCGTGGAATGGCCACTGCTCTGGCTGCTTATTAGACGCCTCCATAAGAGGACCTTGAAAGGGCAACTGTTCCAGCAGGATTTCCCAAGCTGAAAAAGACAAAAGGAAAGAGATTTTTTTTCATTTTTCTATACTTTTCATAAGGGCTGTTTAAGTGACCTTATTTGTCCACACCAAACTGCATCATCCTTAATCATACACACCAATCTGTTTGCCATATTTTTGTTAGTTGTCTAAACATATCTGCTCTGTCTTGGAAAAAAATCTATATCTTTAACCCTCAGAGGTTGAACATCACACTGCATGTATAAAGAAATAAATGACACATTTCTAAGAGACATACTTTATTAGCTAGTACTGGCTTCAGAGTTCAAACCTGACTGGAAAAATACATTGTTACATTGTTATTGTTACATTTACATATGGTCGAGCTACCGGTACTACTGAGATGCAGTCGTCTGCATAGAGCCAGCAGCAGTTCTAGATCAACAGTTCAGGCATGCGCTAGTTCTACACATGCGACATCTAGTGGCAGATTGGGTAATAGGTAAGGAAAGAGCATATCTCACCACAGAGGTTTCAAGCATTGGGCAGCATGAGAAACAGGTATGTTTTCATAATTTATCTCTAGAATGCAACGCTAGAGAGAATATGGAGACATATCATTTAAAAGAGTGTGTGGGACCCTGAGGTGCATGGACCATGGCCTTCAAAAGAGAAATCAGCAGTTGCAGAGCTCTTTGGTGAATTTTTTTAACCCCAGCAAAGCAAGCCATTTCCCAAGCTTGCAGGGCAGGAAGTTGTATTGGCCTTATTGATCTCTACATTAAAAACGGAATTAAAATCAAATTCTTTTCTTCATTTTGTATTGAAAATGTATCGCATCATGGCATATATATCAGTGGGTTGCTTGATTATTTCATTGTGAATACCTTGGAGCAGCCTAGTGGTTAAGGTACTGGACTATGGACCAAAAGGTCCAGGGTTCAAATCCCACCTCTGCCAAGCTGCTACTGTTGGGTCCTTGAGCAAGGCCCTTAACCCACAATTGCTTGGATTGCAAGACTGTATCAATTGTAAGTCGCTCTGGATAAGGGCGTCTGCTAAATGCTGTAAATGTAAATGTAAATGAATGGCTGGAGCTGTATTTCATGTCTTCTACAAAGCTTACATATACAACCCACAATAACGTAGATGGCCTAATTACAGTGTTGTGCCAAACATTGGTGGCATCATACCAAAGTTCAGGGACAAGGGTTTAAGTTAGAACGTGGCCTTTTATTATCTGCCTGCATTTGCAGCAAGAGAAAAAACTTTGAGTTTTGCCAAGTTGTAGAAGCAAAGCCACAGTTCAGCATTAGCTCTGAATAATTCAAGCTCTGTGGATTGGTCCACTTACCCGCTCCCTCCTGTGAATGCTGGCAGGCAGGAACATAACCCAAATGCCAGTTTGCATGGCCAGCATTAAGTACCGGTGACCTGAAGTGAGCATTTCACAGGCTGATGATGGACAATGGAGTTCAGGATGCGCTAGAGCTGAGACGAGCATTGAGAGAAGTTTGGGCAGGAGCAGAAAAATGTTTGAAATGCCAGCCATGCCCATAGGGAGACAGAACTGGAACATCCACTCATTTTTTCTTCTCTTCTAGTGCTTTTTTTGCTATTTGTCTTTTGTGTTCCTCAAACCCGTTTTGCCAACCCATTTCATTCTTTGTCAGCCCATCATGTGGCAGCAGTGCAGTGCATACAATCATGCAGACGTGGGTCAAGAGCTTCAGTTCGCATCAGACATCAGAATAAGGAAAATATGATCTGAGTGATTTTGACTGTGACACGTTTGAGGGTAACAGATGGGGTGGTTAGAGTATTTCAGAAGCTTCTGGGAATACCACACGCTACAATCTCGAGAGTTTAGACAGAATGGGGTGAAAAAAGGACGGAAACACTTGGTTGATTAGAGATGTCAGAGCACCACAGCCAGATATGTTGTAGCTGACAAGAAGATTACACCGAGTGTGGTTACATGCCCTTAATAATCCGATAACTGCAGGACATCAGATTTCCTCAGTAATCCGTTCAACAAGTGTACATGCATTTGAGTAATCAGATAATAGGACATCACCAGGTTTACATGACCCAGGCAATAATCTGATTTCTGCTTTGCAACCAGCCAGTAATCTCTCAGAAAGATGTGATGTACGCTTCAAACTGTAACACTAAGCATACTCTGTATGTGTCTCCACACAGTGTTTGATAGCTAATTCTTGGGTTGCCTGATCTGACCAGTCTAAAACCCACCAGGTCTATGGAAACTAATCTCAAAAGCAACAAAGTCGGACCTGAACCTGGCAACAGTGTTATACTCTCGTGTTACATGTGTTCATGTGCAAACTGAGTAAACCTATTAGGAAGCACGCAGTTCCGCAACCCGACACTAGAGGGCGTGGAAAATGTCTTGGTATTAGGACAACAGGCCCTAGCACGCATGCATTGAGTAGGCTTGGCGCTGATTACGAGACACACCTGCTTTCTGGGTATTTAAAGCCATTTCAGAGCACTGCCTCTCGCCACGCATTCGCATTGGCTTTTGCAGCGTCAGCTTCACCACTGGTATTTTGTAATTGGGGAAAGACTGCATCATCACTTCCTTTGTAGAGGGAGTGATGGTAGTGAGGCATGAGGTAACAGGGTTATTAGGGTCAGATTTTACAACTGGCTCTTTATTTTTGGTCAAGCTTTGTGTTTAATCCGTTTAATTACATACGCTCTGGCTCGCCACCAATACACGAGTCTAGGCTTTGATTCACGAATCGCTCCTTGGGATCAAATCGGTACTCGAGACTCTGCCTGTGTGAACGTCAGTTCCTTCCACGTTCATCACAGCAAGAGGTCGGATTGTTATTAACGTTCCATGTTGAACCAGTATTCGTGACCTTGTACCCTAACAGAATTGAAATCGTAGTATATGCTCTGAGAAATCCAATTACTGAGTTAAAATCCAGCTCTCTTTATCGCATTTCTTAATCTGATTGTAGTATGCTGTATGCATGACCACTTGGATTATCGGATCGCTGCAGAAATCCGACTTTGATCAGATTATTAAGTGAATGTAAATGCCTTGGAGGTAGATTAGAAAAGAACATAAAACGAAAAAAAAACTTGTGTGATGGTACAAAATGTCAAACCTTGAGGCAGATAGGCTATAAGTCAAGTCAAGTCAAGTCAGATCTATTTATATAGCCCTTTTTACAATGGAGCATTGTCTCAAAGCAACTTTACAAGTTTAGATTATCTCCTAATATCTACGTCCAATCCCAAATTGAGCAAGCCTAGGGCGACAGAGGCAAGGAAAAACTCCCTGAGTGTTATAGGAAGAAACCTTGGGAGGACCAAGACTCAAAAAGAGACCCAACCTCCTTGGGCGGCGTAGATGATAAATCTAAGAGCGAAACTAAAGTCATGGAGTCAAAGTTCGAATAAAATGTGAAGTATGCACATCGGCATTAAGTGGCCTGGGTATGATGGGGCTGGAGCTGATGACGGAAGCAGCTTGAGTGGAGCTCCAGCGGATGAACATCATCATGTGTGGGGCTGGAACTGCCGGAACACAGCTCGGAGAGAAAACAGAAAATGTAATTAGTTATTGATTAAGAGCACAGTGTCTATTAACAATCACTGATGCCATGTCAATCACTGATGCCATGTGTAGCATGAGACCCCTGGCAGCATTAGCTATAGCAGCATAGCTAGAAAGCTAGAAAGAGAAGAACTGGTAGGAAACACAGCCAAGAGGGATCACATGAACCCCCAGCTCTGCCCTTATTCTAAGGCAAGGATGCACGAGTCTAGATCACGAGGACCGAAGCCCAGTTCAGCCAGACCCGACACTCCCGGCTAACGGACAAGGCAGGCAGGCCAGACATGACTCCAGACTCCAGTCCCAGTGATACAGAGAATTGATTCTGCACATAGATTTTCAGCGACTAGAGAGTTAAATCATCTGCAAATGCATCATTTGGTCTACTTAGCTCATGAGAACCACTGTGACACGCAGGTGATAAGGTCAGATTTGCCAAAAACAGAATGAATCCATGTACTCAGCATGTCTAGTGTCATCAGTTTAAGCTGGTGGATTCTTAGCACACCAGTATCAACCTTTATTTGTCTAAGTATAATTACTGACCAATTAGCTCTATTGATCCGAAAGGTTTATACCTTATAAATGAGTACACGGGTGAACACACTCCATCTTAATTAGCAGGACTCCTTTTTTTGACTGGAAAATGAAAGCATTTCCTACTGGGTGATTAAGCTTTTTTTCATTCATTCAAATAGTGTGACCTGAATCCTTTAATGCTTTTATGACCAGAATAAAATCTTGCACTTGATGTAGAAAGCGTGTTCTTTTTTTTTTTTTCTATTTTTCCAAACATCCAGCCATGGCAGCTGCCATCTGGTTTGAAGTGTAGGCTTATTTAGTCCAAAGTGATAGGCTTATTTAGTGATAGGCTTATTTAGTCCAAAGCAGGCACCTTGATTTATTGACTCTGCTTAGGTTTCCACAGTAAGTAAGAGCATTGCATTCAGAGGCTTGACAGTTTTAGGGCTGTCTATGGGCAGTGGTGAGGTGGTCAGATTGGCAAAGGAGATTAAAAATAATAATAATAGAAAAAAAAACGTTTAATTAAAATATAGGCAAAATATTGATCACAAACAAATTAAAACATACATAATACTAACGATGTATAATGACCAAGAATGTAACTTGAGCATCTAATACTAAAAATAAAATACTAATATTAAATGATACAGTCACTGCACAGCCCCAAGTGACTTGTTTCTTTTATGAAATGGCAATTAATTGTGTGGTCTGATTACACACTGGGACTTGCCACAAGAGCACATAAAAGTGCTTCGTCTACTGCCCTATAAAAAGGCTCTCAGAGGGTAGTGTACGTCTTGGTAAGAGATTGTTGACTGCTAGACATGCCTCTATGACACACTCAAAGACTTTTTGCCAAGTTGACAGACTCTGAGAGGGGTGCATCACTGGACTGACAGAAGCAGAATGGTCATTTCGACGAATTGCCTGCCATCTGGGCCATTCCGACCCAGCTGTTAGGAGGATTTGGGAGCAGTAGTTTTGTGAGAGCATGCACACACAGCAAACGGCAAAGAGGGATCATCTCCCTGCGACTACAACAGCAGCCCCTGTTGGCCGGTGGAGGCATTGGCAAAGATGACGGATGAACAGCAAAAGAGTAGTCTGTTCCTCAATGCAAATTCGTTCTTGTCATAAGTCTGGAAATTAAATTTGTATGAATAGCAGTTTATTCATTTCGGTCAGTGTAGACAAATGATTTTCTTTGGCTGTTTTGTCCATTTAGTGTTAAAATGTACTATTAAAAAGTAACCTCATTTTATTTATTTTCTTTACATTAAAATGTAAAAGCAATACGTTTCAAGTAAATGCTTTTCTTACATATAAAATATGCTTATAGTGCAATCGGTGTTCCCTAACAAATTACCAAATGCTTTTTTAAATTTAGTTTATTTGAAACGCTCTTATATATACACTGCTCAAAAAAGTAAAGGGAACACTTAAACAACACAATATAACTCCAAGTAAATCAAACTTCTGTGAAATCAAACTGTCCACTTAGGAAGCAACACTGACTGACAATCAATGTCACATGCTGTTGTGCAAATGAAATAGACAACAGGTGGAAATTATTAGCAATTAGCAAGACACACTCAATAAAGGAGTGGTTCTGCAGGTGGGGACCACAGACCACTTCTCAGTACCTAAGCCTTCTGGCTGATGTTTTGGTCACTTTTGAATGTTGGTGGTGCTTTTACAATTGTGGTAGCATGAGACGGACTCTACAACCCACACAAGTGGCTCAGGTAGTGCAGCTCATCCATGATGGCACATCAATGCGTGCTGTGGCAAGAAGGTTTGCTGTGTCTGTCAGCGTAGTGTCCAGAGGCTGGAGGCGCTTCCAGGAGACAGGCCAGTACACGAGGAGATCTGGAGGAGGCCGTAGGAGGGCAACAACCCAGCAGCAGGACCGCTACCTCCGCCTTTGTGGCAAGGAGGAGGAACAGGAGGAGGAGGAAGGCACTGCCCAGAGCCATGACCAAAATGACCTCAGCAAGGCCACAAAATGGAATGTGTCTGCACAAAACGGTTAGACACCCGACTCCTGAGGGATGGTAGAGGGCCCGACCCCATCCACAGATGGGGTGGGCTCAAGCCAACACCGTGCAGGATGCTTGGCATTTGCCAGAGAACACCAGGATTGGCAAATTTGCCCCTGGCGCCCTGTGCTCTTCACAGATGAAAGCAGGTTCACACTGATCACATGTGACAGACGTGACAGAGTCTGGAGATGCCGTGGAGAGTGATCTGCTGCCTGCAACATCCTTCAGCAGTGGGTCAGTAATGGTGTGGGGTGGCATTTATTTGGAGGGCTGCACAGCCCTCCATGTGCTCGCGAGAGGTAGCCTGACTGCCATTAGGTAGCGAGATGAGATCCTCAGATCCCTTGTGATACCTAATGCAGTCCTCCTAATGCAGGACAATGCTAGACCTCATGTGGCTGGAGTGTGTCAGCAGTTCCTGCAAGATGAAGGCATTGAAGCTATGGACTGGCCCACCCGTTCCCCAGACCTGAATCCGATTGAGCACATCTGGGACATCATGTCTCGCTCCATCCACCACCAACGTGTCACGTTGCACCACATACTGTCCAGGAGTTGGCGGATGCTTTAGTCCAGGTCTGGGAGGAGATCCCTCAGGAGACCATCCGCCACCTCATCAGGAGCATGCCCAGGCGTTGTAGGGAGGTCACACAGGCACGTGGAGGCCACACACAATACTGAGCCTCATTTTGACTTGTTTTAAGGACATTACATCAAAGTTGGATCAGCCTGTAGTGTGTTTTTCCACTTTAATTTTGTGTGTGACTCCAAATCCAGGCCTCCATTGGTTAATAAATTTGATTTCCATTGATGATTTTTGTGTGATTTTGTTGTCAGCACATCCAACTTTGTACAGAACACGGGGAGGACATGTGGACTCCACATGGAAAGAACCCAGATCACTCTACCAGGGATTGAACCCAGGACCTTCTCGCTGTGAGGCGGCAGTACTACCCACTGAGCCTCCATGCCGCCTCACCAAATGCTTATGAATTAATTAATAAAAATATTATATGGATTCTACCTTAGCAGTAGTATAGAAATTTAACAAATGAAGTGTTTAAACATAGGAGAGAATGCCAACACCTCATGAATGAATTCTGGATGCACAGACCTGCTGTACATAATGAATGTGCAAACTTCTTTTCCCTGTGACTGTCCTTTAATAGAGAACAAATGCCTGCCATTGCTGACACTCAGCACACAAAAGTGACCATTAACCAACTTTTCACACTATAGTCCGTTACAGCTACTTCAGAATCTTGTGCGTATATTAAGTAAGTGCATTCTGAAATGTTGAGAAAGCAAAAAGCATTTATAGATTTTGCATAGCTGGAAGATCTTACACTCCTGGACTTGTGTAGATGATGGCTGAGTCCTACAAAGCATATCCTAATTGTCATTCTCTGCCCACTTTCCCCTCAGTGTGTCCACCCTGGATGGAAGGCATGCCTTCACTTTCTGTCCTCCATCTCAAATTCTTCTAGTGACTCTCCACATACCCGTATCTTTTTTCTTTCTTTGCTTCACGCCCTTTATAAACATGCACTTTTTTTAATCTAAAAATGTATCATTCATTTACCAGGTTGGTGTGATGAGTGACTGTATTCCAAAAGTTGAAACGCTGAATAAACTGACACAGTAATTCATGAGGTTGACACTATGATGGGTGGGAAATTTCCAGTTTGGCTCATGTGTACCTACTGAGACTGGTGATTTAAAACGTCATCATATTACATAAAAAAAAAAAAATGGAAGCAAATTAGGGTGAACACATTATTTATTTCTTTTATTTAGTTTGAACATATAAGGTAACCATACTTATGGACTATGTCCAAAATAGTCCCTAATAACTATTTCCTACATTCTAGGTGTCTTTTATATGATTAGCATATAGGGAACAGAATTGGTTAGGAAGTTATTTCAGACACTTCCATATATGGCTTTCAAAACTGTAGAGATTCCACTACATGAACACACAAGAGTCCAGTGTAACCACACGGTTTAACTACAAGCCAGGCACACGAGATAACTGCTTTCACATGATGTTTGTAATATAAGTACCTAACAAAATATGCATCACAAAAGTGAGTTGTTACAAAATATGAAATAATGTGATGCTTGAAAGCTGGGGAATCAGTTATAATTTTCTATATTTCTGCATAAATATGAGATAAAGCACAATCAGGTTTACCCATAATCTTTGTTTGTTTTTTTGTTTTTTTTTTGTGTGTGAGGAAAATTATCCAATATTGCACAACTGTACCTCTAGGATAAGGATTTAGTTTGGAGGTAACATTAGAGTCAGTTGTTTTTACTGAATAAATTGATAATCAGGTGTGACTGGGCACACTGTTGTATTTAAAGGACATGGACCAATCATTGTCTGATCCTGCCAACACATTCTTGTGGAAGTGTATCATGGAACAAACATAGTTTTCTGAAGGTCAAAGGATTTCTGTAGAAAAATGCTCACCTGACTGGAAAAGGTTAGAAAGCTTTCTCTAATGATTTTTGACCCCAACAATCCTTAGACATACATAATTATACAAAGAGAGGTATTTTAAGACCATTGTTACTCAGTCGACCAACAAAGATCTCTCCAAGAACGAGGCTTGTAACAGTCTGGAAGGTCACAAACCCAGGGTAACTTCTAAGCAACACAGGGCTTCTCATACATTGGTTAATGTTAAGCTTCATGAGTCTACCATCAAGAGGACATCTCACAGCATGGCAAGATTGCAAAGGGAAAGCCACTGCTCTCCAAAAAGGATGTTGATGCTCATCATGTGGCACATGGGCAATCCAGAAGGCTTTTAGAAAAACATTTAGTTGCTGGATTAGATTAAAATGAAAGTTTTGGGTTTAAACAACAAGCATTATCTCTTGGGCAATAAAAATACTGCATTCCAGCATAAGAACCATCACTTATCTGTGAAACGTGGTGGTGATAGTATCATGGTTTGGGCTTGTTTTGCTGCATCTTGGCCAGGGCAGCTTGCCCTAATTGATGGAAAACTGTATTCTGAATTATAATTCCAAAAATTAAAATGTTAGGACAACTGTCTATGAACGTAAAAGAGAATGTGGGTCATACAGTGGTGCTTGAAAGTTTGTGAACCCTTTAGAATTTTCTATATTTCTGCAAAAATATGACCTAAAACATCATCAGATTAATCAGTCAGTCAGTCAGGTCACTAATTAAGCAGTTAGCCAGGCCATTCATAACTTCAACCAATTAGTCATTGAATAACCAGATAATCAAGTGACCAACCCATAAATCAATCATCTAACAAATTCACTAGTCAACCAACCAATGAACCCAACCATACAATCAATCAGCTAAACAAAATACAGTGGTGCTTGAAAGTTTGTGAACCCTTTGTACACAATCTGTCTGTGGATTGGTGGAGTCCAAACTCTTTAGAGATGGTTTTGTAACCTTTTCCAGCCTGATGAGCAACTCTTTTTCTGAGGTCCTCAGAAATCTCCTTTGCTCGTTCCATGATACACATCCACAAACATGTGTTGTGAAGAGCAGACTTTGATAGATCCCTGTTCTTTAAATAACACAGGGTGCCCACTCACACCTGATTGTCATCCCATTGATTGAAAACACCTAACTTTAATTTCACCTTTAAATTAACTGCTAATCCTAGAGGGTCACATACTTTTGCCACTCATTAATATGCAATATTGGATCATTTTCCTCAATAAATAAATGGCCAAGTATAATATTTTTGTCTCATTTGTTTAACTGGGTTCTCCTTATCTACTTTTAGTACTTGTGTGAAAATCTGATGATGTTTTAGGTCATATTTATGCAGAAATATACAGAATTCTAGTGGGTTCACAAACTTTCAAGCACCACTGTACAGGAAGACAACGACCATAAGCACACAAATGCAGACTAAAATTTATATTTTGAAATGGTCAAGTCAAAGTCCTGACCCTAATCCAATAGAAATATTGTGGAAGCAGTTAAACCTTCAAGAAGAGAGATGATGTCGCTGATGAACAAACTCAAGAAAATATTGTTTATATTTACATAACAGTAGCCTAAAACGACAATGTGACTAGGATAATGTCCAGTCAACAACCATTTCGGTCAACGACTTTAA
>JAJAGP010002215.1:93280-128238 GCA_025084515.1 Ancistrus triradiatus
GTCCAGGTCTGGGAGGAGATCCCTCAGGAGACCATCTAGCACCTCATCAGGAGCATGCCCAGGCATTGTAGGGAGGTCATACAGGCACGTGGAGGCCACACACAATACTGAGCCTCATTTTGACTTGTTTTAAGGACATTACATCAAAGTTGGATCAGCCTGTAGTGTGTTTTTCCACTTTAATTTTGTGTGTGACTAAAAATCCAGGCCTCCATTGGTTAATAAATTTGATTTCCATTGATGATTTTTGTGTGATTTTGTTGTCATATAAGGTAACCATACTTATGGACTATGTCCAAAATAGTCCCTAATAACTATTTCCTACATTCTAGTGTCTTTTATATGACTAGCATATAGGGAACAGAATTGGTTAGGAAGTTATTTCAGACACTTCCATATACGGCTTTGCTCAAAACTGTAGAGATTCCACTACATGAACACACAAGAGTCCAGTGTAACCACACGGTTTAACTACAAGCCAGGCACACGAGATAACTGCTTTCACGTGATGTTTGTAATATAAGTACCTAACAAAATATGCATTTTATTACAAAAGTGAGTTGTTACAAAATATGAAATACTGTGATGCCTGAAAGCTGGGGAATCAGTTATAATTTTCTATATTTCTGCATAAATATGAGATAAAGCACAATCAGGTTTACCCATAATCTTTGTTTGTTTTTTTGTTTTTTTTTTGTGTGTGAGGAAAATTATCCAATATTGCAGAACTGTACCTCTAGGATAAGGATTTAGTTTTGAGGTAACATTAGAGTCAGTTGTTTTTAATGAATAAATTGATAATCAGGTGTGACTGGGCACACTGTTGTATTTAAGGGACATGGACCAATCATTGTCTGATCCTGCCAACACATTCTTGTGGAAGTGTATCATGGAACAAACATAATTCTCTGAAGGTCAAAGGATTTCTGTAGAAAAATGCTCACCTGACTGGAAAAGGTTAGGAAGCTTTCTCTAATGATTTTTGACCCCAACAATCCTTAGACATACATAATTATACAAAGTGAGGAATTTTAAGACCATTGTTACTCAGTCGACCAACAAAGATCTCTCCAAGAACGAGGCATGTAACAGTCTGGAAGGTCACAAACCCAGGGAAACTTCTAAGCAACTCAGGGCTTCTCATACATTGGTTAATGTTAAGCTTCATGAGTCTATCATCAAGAGGACATTTCACAACAATGGCATGCATGGCAAGATTGCAAAGGGAAAGCCACTGCTCTCCAAAAAGGATGTTGATGCTCATCATGTGGCATATGGACAATCCAGAAGGCTTTTAGAAAAACATTTAGTTGCTGGATTAGATTAAAATGAAAGTTTTGGTTTAAACAAGAAGCATTATCTCTTGGGCAATAAAAACACTGCATTCCAGCATAAGAACCATCACTTATCTGTGAAACGTGGTGGGGATAGTATCATGGTTTGGGCTTGTTTTGCTGCATCTTGGCCAGGGCAGCTTGCCTTAATTGATGGAAAACTGTATTCTGAATTATAATTCCAAAAATTAAAATGTTAGGACAACTGTCTATGAACGTAAAAGAGAATGTGGGTCATACAGTGGTGCTTGAAAGTTTGTGAACCCTTTAGAATTTTCTATATTTCTGCAAAAATATGACCCAAAACATCATCAGATTAATCAGTCAGTCAGTCAGGTCACTAAGCACTTAGCCAGGCCATTCATAACTTCAACCAATCAGTCATTGAATAACCAGATAATCAAGTGCCCAACCCATAAATCAATCATCTAACAAATTCACTAGTCAACCAACCAATGAACCCAACCATGCAATCAATCAGCTAAACAAAATACAGTGGTGCTTGAAAGATGTGAACCCTTTGTACACAATCTGTCTGTGGATTGGTGGAGTCCAAACTCTTTAGAGATGGTTTTGTAACCTT
Source organism: Ancistrus triradiatus (assembly GCA_025084515.1). Taxonomy (NCBI): domain Eukaryota; kingdom Metazoa; phylum Chordata; class Actinopteri; order Siluriformes; family Loricariidae; genus Ancistrus; species Ancistrus triradiatus. Next base: position 95,198 of record JAJAGP010002215.1, read on the forward strand.
TTCCAGCCTGATGAGCAACTCTTTTTCTGAGGTCCTCAGAAATCTCCTTTGCTCGTTCCATGATACACTTTCACAAATGTGATGTGAAGAGCAGACTTTGATAGATCACTGTTCTTTAAATAACACAGGGTGCCCACTCACACCTGATTGTCATCCCATTGACTGAAAACACCTGACTTTAATTTCACCTTTAAATTAACTGCTAAACCTAGAGGTTCACATACTTTTGCCACTCATTAATATGCAATATTGGATCATTTTCCTCAATAAATAAATGGCCAAGTATAATATTTTTTGTCTCATTTGTTTAACTGGGTTTTCCTTATCTACTTTTAGTACTTGTGTGAAAATCTGATGATGTTTTAGGTCATATTTATGCAGAAATATACAGAATTCTAGTGGGTTCACAAACTTTCAAGCACCACTGTACAGCAAGACAACGACCATAAGCACACAAATGCAGACTAAAATTAATGTTTTGAAATGGTCAAGTCAAAGTCCTGACCCTAATCCAATAGAAATATTGTGGAAGCAGTTAAACCTTCAAGAAGAGAGATGATGTCGCTGATGAACAAACTCAAGAAAATATTGTTTATATTTACATAACAGTAGCCTAAAACGACAATGTGACTAGGATAATGTCCAGTCAACAACCATTTCGGTCAACGACTTTAATCAGTCTTTAATCAGTGCATACTTGTCTCAGTATAGCAGGTCCTTCATGTGCAAAACGGAGCAACCCAATAAACTGCATTATGTTAATGGTGCATGAATGCCATCATTAAACTGGTAAAGTAACAGGGGTGTGTATTACCCAGTCTTTTTGTGTGGAATATGGTTCCATGTTGTCCCTCTTGTAGGCTGTCCTTCAGTCCCGGCGGCGTTTTTTTTGTCTTACTCTTATGCTACTTAGGCAGAAGTTAAAATAAGCCATGCTGTTGACATTTCAAATACCACTTTGATGGTGATTTCAAAAGACTTGCACAGTTTTAAAAGTTTTATAGCTGATCCATTTTCCCAGTTTTTGGCATCGTGCCTGTGGAGATCAGTTTGGTTTGGCCACGGTGCATTCCAGCTGGCAAATTACTGCGTGCTGGATTTCCAAAGTAATTCCCCAGCATCATTCAAACACACTGCCAATTTAACACAGTTTAAGAGGTCTTCGGACAGAATTAACAATTTTTGTTGTTTTAGCAATGGGGTAATGTCCATACTATATATTAAAAAGTATTTCTCAGTCCTCCTTTATTAAGATTACAAAACAGAAAATACAGATTATATGTACACACACACACACACAGGCAAAAAAACCCCCACAACTTTCAAAACAAAAAAAAAAGACAAAATGTTCCAGACCCCCAGAAATTCAAACATTGTTTAATAAAGCATTTATATTCATTAATGGAATGATATTGTTTACAGGGTTCTCCCATGATTTACAATGGAGATATGTTTACAGCAAATCCATTATAAGTCAAATGTATCATGAACTGAGGAGTTTAATGAGTGTTTGGTTTTAGAGCGGTCTATACTGTATCATAGCAGAACCTGTGATAAGTAATGATAAGTAAGTCAATGTTAAAAACACTAACACTACAGTACACTACATTTGGCTACAATCACTAACACTTAACAGCTTATTTTTTAATAAAGTGTTGCAAATGTCATGTAATTTACTAAGCAATGGATTGAAAGTGAAAAGTAAAAGCAAAACACTTAATCTATTTATGAACTCCGGGCACTAGCATAGCTGCTAAGCTAAATGCAGCCTCAAAGTGTTCTGGAGGTTCATTTTTGGCTTTCCTTTTGATTAACTATTATAAGTAACCTTTTTAGAACCCATTTGGGACTTATTATGCACTAAGAATACAGTACTGTAGTACTATAGTAAATAAAGTACTGTAGTACTAAATAAAGAAAAACACAATAAACTCAGTGAAGATACGTACTGAGCTATTACAGCATTTAGCAGACGCCTTTATCCAGAGCGACTTACAACTGATACAGTCTTACAATCCAAGCAATTGTGGGTTAAGGGCCTTGCTCAAGGACCCAACAGTGGTAGCTTGGCAGAGGTGGGATTTGAACCCTGGACCTTTTGGTCCATAGTCCAGTACCTTAACCGCTAGGCTGCCACAGTCGCAAGCCTCTGAATCTGAGTCACTGCATTATTGTGTACTGCATCGTGAATCGAGTTGCGAGTGAAACGAGTAGCGTGCCTCGACTCATACAAGTTTAAGTAAGTACCGAACAAGAACCAAGACGAACTTTTCTAGTCAAAATGTGGGTATCATCAATGAGTAAGCAAATATGTGCCTTCTCTACTTTAACAACCACCACCTGCCACAGGTATAGACTATGATGCCCAGTGAATATATGTACATATATACATCACACACACACACACACACACACACACACACACAAACCAATCACCCATAAAATTCATATCAATCTTAATATTGTGGTCCCCCACATGCTCTCAGTCTTCTTGTTCCTACTGCTGAGAAGACCCACCATACCATTATGCTGCCACCAAAAAGCCTTTAGAGTTTATGTTCGCCAGACATACTGTTTGTCCTCTGCACTTCTGAAGCCTTGTCTGAGTGACCACTCGTTCTTGGTCACCTCCATGATCAGGGCCGTCCTTGATTCTTGATGAACTGCCAACTCCAGGAGGTGGTCTGATGTTGTCCTATCATTCATTTCACAATTATGGAGGCCACAGTGCTCCTGGGAACACTCAAAGCTTTAAAAATGATTTGATGCCCTTGTCTAGATCCATGTCTCACCAATGCAGATGCCTAATTGAGAGTCCTATGACTTGGTTTTTATTCTGACATACAGTGTGAATTGTGGGACCTTATACACAGAGAAGAGGTCTTTTCTTTCACCCGCTGTCATCCCCTTGCCTGTCCAGACATGATCCTGATTTAGTAACGGAACCAGACACCTTCTCTGTCCTCTGTGACTATTAATTGTTGCGGTTTATTTGACAGGACCTTTGTTCAATTTGTTATCCATGACTTGTTTTCTGTCCTACACACAATCACTACTCTGAATGGCTCTACTAGTGTTTGTACTAGGATGTGTTTCCCATGTGAGCTGTCTTCCTGCCAAGGTCTCAATGCATGTTTGCATTTTTTTTGCGTTTTGCAGAGTGGCTAGCCGAAAAATACTTGGCTGCCAGCTCCACTTATTTATAGAGATTTTGCTTCTTTAAGGCTTAGTAGACCAGGTGGGGGATTTTTCGTGGGCTCTGGCAACAGTGGAATTAAACACTGCAACTCAGTAAATGGAAATCGAACACGTTGTGGAGACTCTGAAATGCAATATACACTTATTATCATTTAATATTAATTAAAATTAAATATAATTTAATATTATATTGAAATTTATCACACCTTGCTGTGAGATCATTGGCTGGGTGCAAAGATAGGGCATATCTCATAGGGTACATACACTCACATTCACACACTAAGGGCACTTGGGGCGCAAATTAACTTAGCACACGTCTTTGGAATGTGGGAGGAAACAGGAGTACCCAGAGGAAGCCCACACAGACACCTAATCTATTATTTAGGTGATTTGATTTATGTTGCTTATTTTATAAAGGTGCTTTGATAGCTAGATAACTAGAATGTTGTAAATCTGCTTTGAGACAATGATCTGTTTTAAAAGGTGCTTTATAAATACATTTGATTTGACTGGACTAGACTTGCCTTAAGGCTGTAAAATGTGCTATACACATAAATTCAGCTTGAGCATTCTAAACTATGTCCAGTCAGACATAGACTTCAATCAAGCAAACAAGATGCATTTGGACGCCATTTGGAGTACCATAGCAAAGAACATGAATACTTATGGAGGAAAAAAATAGAAAAAAGTTTACCAAATGTATTCATTTTATCATGTATCTATATATACATTTACATTTACAGCATTTAGCAGACGCCCTTATCCAGAGCGACTTACAATTGGTACAATCTTACAATCCAAGCAATTGTGGGTTAAGGGGGTCTTGCTCAAGGGCCCAACAGTGGCAGCTTGGCAGAGGTGGGACTTTAACCCTGGCCCTTCTAGGCCAGAGTCCAGTACCTTAACCGCTAGGCTACCACAGTGAAACCTTGGAACTCTAAAGTCTGAATCAAATGTCCCCATAACAAGTAATGTAAATAGGATGAACCTGTTCCCAACACCCAAGTGATTGTTGCTTTACTCTTATATTCAAATGTAATTGCAAATTATGCTAACCGGTAATCGCTGCGCCATTGTGCCGCCCTCAAAATAACAATGCTTTAAGGAATGTGAAATGAACCCAAGACAAATTTAGAAAATAAAATCAACAGAGCCTTATCTGTCATGAGGTGAACTGATGGCATACAAGAACTGGCAGGAGAGAAGGAGGGATGGAGAGGTTAGTACATGGAAGGGGAATCCTCTTTCAAAAGCACTAAAGGGATCTGAGCCTCTACCTTCCTTACTGATGTTGTAATTATTGTTTATTACTGCATAATTACATTGTAGTTATGCTGGCTTATGCTTCAAATGTTACCCAAAGTTTTCAATTCATTATTTTATGTATCAGTTATTTTTTGTGGTTTTCTCCCAGTTTCATCACAGTTTATACCTGTGGCAGCTGCTGGTTTTAAAATAGGGGAAGCACATTATCATGATGAAATCATGTGGAAGCAGTGCAATGGCTAAAATCATGCAGATATGGACCAGCAGTTTCTGACCAAGTTTGTGTCAATGATCAATCGGACTGTGGTGGCCTAGCGGATAAGGTACTGGACTATGGACCAGAAGATCCAGGGTTTACATCCCACCTCTGCCAAGCTACCACTGTTGGGTCCTTGAGCAAGACCCTTAACCCACAATTGCTTGGATTGTAAGACTGTATCAATTGTAAGTCGGTCTGGATAAGGGTGTCTGCTAAATGCTGTAAATGTAAATCCATAAGGGCTAAAATGTGATCTCAGTCATTTTGACCATGGCATGATTGTTGATGACAGATTCTATAACTGCTGATCTCCTGGGATTTTCATGCATGAAAGAGTTTACTTAGAATAAATATATAAATAAATAAAAATGGTGGTGGTGGTGCTGTAATGGTGTGAGAAGCGATTTCTTGGCCATTTTTTGTCCTGTTAAAACAAGTCAATCAGTCATGGCTCAAAATGGAGCCATTTGTTCAATAAGCATTAATCTTTGGCCTTATTAAAACAGTCAGTACACGATTATGCAACACACCTCAGCGTATTGTCTGTTAGCTCTGTCTGCTGCTTCAAAGGAGATTTAGCATGCAGGCTGCGCTGTTCAGTGGAATGAGTTTAAGTTTAGTGAACAAACAGAATGATATTGCAGTGGGATACTTGACCATTTAATTTGCAAAAATATTGAATTCCCGCTAGATCAATGAATGATATAGACAGTTTGGTAAAGATTTCGATGCATATTAATGAAACTGTAGCGAAATCTGGCCGTCCAGTGTACTCGTAATGAAACCGCCTGTGGTCTATACACGTTTGCTAACATATGCTGCATTTTTTATTGCTTGTACAATGTTGTATTAAGTCACAGCACGGACAGCCAGATTTACCTTCTCAATTTCCCATACACAACATATCAGAAACCAACAATCGCTGTTAATGCCACTGAAACCCGATCAGCAGAAAGCCTTTCTTTTATTATAGGCAGTTTAATTTTTACAAACGCTAACACATAGGCAGTGCTCTTAACAGAACATTGTGTTCTTCAAAGTGCCCAGGCTTGTTCAAGGAGAAAATCTCAATGATGGTGCATTAACCTCGATGAGTGACATGCAGTGTGTCGTGAAGCTGTTCTGCATGGACGCAACAGAGGAGAGACAAAACCAGGAGAAGACGACGAGGCTGTTACAGACACAGCTGAATGAATAGAAGCCTCATTTTCTCTTTGTCTTCAGTGTCTCTCACCCACTCGTTCTCTTAATCTGGATGGTCTTTCTGGCTCACATTTCATTGTCCTCTTTCATTATAGTATTTTCCCACCAATAAAAAACGGTCATAACTGCTTTCAAGTTCAAGTGAATAACACTCAGTTGACCCAGAGGATGTAGTACAACTGCATTTACCTTTATGACATTTAGCAGACACCCTTATCCAGAACGACTTACAATTGATGCAGTCTTACTGTCTAAGAAGTTGTGGTATAAGGGTTTTGCTCAAGGACCCAACAGTGGCAGCTTGGCAGAGGTGGGATTTGAACCCTGGACCTTCTGGTCCATAGTCCAGTACCTTACCCGCTAGGCTACCACAGTCCCGGCTATTGTTTATTCAAAAGGAACACACCAATTATTTCCCAAGTTACTGTACACCAGTCAATGAACAAACAGAATGTAGTCACTCTATCCATGACGATATATCTATAAGTTATCTCTAGCCAGTTAGAGAACAACCATGAATGGGATTCTGAATTGTATCACAGAAAAACATGTATGCCATCATTGAGAGGTCACAAGTTCCCCAATGACTCCAAAGCCATTCAAAAGATCATAATACATTTTTTAGTAGGGACGATGATAATCCTGGCTCTGTTATTGATCAGAGGGATCCTAACCAGCCTCGGGCATCTCTAAGCTTAAAAACATGAAGGTGGTGGTTACACCCTCAATTGATCTGTCCAATGACTTTCCCTGAGCTTTGATTAAAAAGAGGCAGTGTGTCATGGTTGGCAGAAATAAGAATATTGAAAAGCTGATGCAAAGATGATTGTTAAATAAACAGGGTTGAGGTACAAACAAGCTAGTCAAGAGCAGTCCAAATACAAAAACCAGAGCAGTCAGCAAGAAGTAGAAGAGAAACAAGCAGAGTCCAGAAACAAGGCATGGCTCTTACAAGGGTGTCAGTAGTCATACTGCAGAGGAAACGCTCGGAAACAAAGGGGTTAGGGAACCGGTGCAAGAGGGAGTGACTGACGTGGCAAGAGTGAAGCATGCTGGGAAATGGAGTCCGGAAGTGGCACGACTCGGATCGTGACACAGTGGCTAGTTTGTGTTGATGGCCTTATCCTCATTCCCCATATTAATGTACACAAATAATACATATATAATTGTATTGCATTTCCAATAACATTTGTTTATGTGTTGCGCTCTGCAGTATTAGTTAGTAGTCTGGAACACTACATATTAAACAAATATACTTAATATATTACTAAGTATTGTACATAAATAACACCTTTAAGTATAGATGATGTCACAGTGGTAACAGTAGAAAGAAAAAAATCTCTGAAGATGTTGCAAATCAGTCACTGTTTCAGCATCTCTGGGCCAGAGGAATATTGATAACTCACAAAGCAATTTTCACAAAATCCTTAAGTAAGATTATTTTTTAACTTATTTTTAAAGGAAATGGGTAGGAATAATTAGGTATAACTCTGCCTTTGTGTCACTACAGTTGGCACTCCATATCCGTGGGTTCCCCATCCGTTAATTTAACCAACCACAGATTGAAAATACACCAAAAATACACACAAAAAAAAATCCATTACGTTCCTTAAAGCAAAACTTGCATTTGAACTATGCCGAATATGTGTGAATTAAGTATAGGCATATCCTGCTGTGGCTTCCTGCAGTATCCCAGATCCTCTGTATTATCAAGTCACTCTGTAGCACGTATCTGAGCATTGTTTGCCTCACATCATTCGCCATTCCAAGATTACATTTATTCTGTTTAAACCATTATTTTTATAAAATAACTTGTGTACTTAGGGTTGTTGTCTTGCTGCGTAACCCATGTTCTCTGGAGATTCCTAGAATTTGCTGGTACAATTCAGAATTCATTGTTACGTTGAAGACCACGAGCTTTCCTGGCCCCAAATTCAAAACAGGCTCGAACCATAATACTACCACAACGTTTCAGAGATGAGACAAGGTTCTTCTGCTGGAATCCAGTGTTTTTCCTTCTCCAGACATAATGATTCTAATTTTGTTCTGTTTTGGTCTCATCCATCTGTAGAAACATATTTTCCAGTAGCTTTCTGGCCACATGATGGTCCACATGATCTTTACCACACTGGAAACAGGCAGCAATGTACAACCCCAAATCGGAGGATATCCATTTTTTTTCTTTAAAAGACCTGGAATACTGATTCATCTGACCACAGTATACGTTTACACTGTGTGATGGTCCATCTCAGATGCCTCTGAGTCCAGATAAGTCAAAAAATGGACACTGTGTGCTCCGGACCAAAGACGAATTCAGCTACAATTCCAAAAGCCAGGGTCTTTGATGATATGGGTTTGTGTCAGTGCTCATGGCAAAAGTTGTTTACAGTTCTGTGATGGCAGCATTAATGCAGAAAAGTATATTGAGATTTTAGAGCAATATTAATTCCGTCAAGATGACATCTTTTTCATGGATGTCCATGCATCTTTCAGCAAGACAGCTGAAAATGTCAAATTTGAAAAAGTTGTGACAGAAATATGGAAATCCCTTTTGCTCCTTCTTTGAGGAACATTGTTTTTAAGCATTTCAATAATTTTCTCACAGATTTCTTGATAAACTGGAGATCCTCTGACCATCTTTACTTCCCGAAGACTGTTTGAAATCACATTATTATTTAGTTTTTTTTTTTTCTTCAATGCTAGCGCTGAATTTCCCCCGTCCCAACTTTTTTTAGTGTGTTACAGGCCTGAAATGCAGGGATAGATGTTTATTAAATAATGAACCAAAGTTGACCAGACAAAACATGAAATATCTTGGGTTCATACTGTTTGCAATTAAATAAAAGTCAAAGTAAATCTAAGGAGCAATGTTTTTTTTTTACTTTTTCTGATTTGGGGTTGTACTTTTGGAGAGCACTACCTCTCCTTACAACCCATCCAATGCAACCCTGACACAGACCATTGTTGTTCAGTGTTCTCCCGATGGTGGACTCAAGACCATTAAGACCATTATGACCGTCAATGTGAGAGAAGATTTATTTGCTTAGAAGCTAGCCTGGGTCCCTTTGCGACCCTGTGGACTGTTACATTGCTTGCTCTTAGGGTGATTGTGTTGGTCTTGATTTTCCTCAGTATGTACACAGTCTGTCTGACAGTGGATTTGTTCAGTCCAAACTCTTCAGAGATGGATTTGTAGCATTTTCTAGCCTTTTCTGAGGTCCTCCTTTCTTCATGACATAATCCACTTACACAAATGTGTAAGGATCAGGCTTTGAGCTTTAAATACCTAAATAAAGACCTGCTCTTGAAACACAATAGGGTGCCCATTCATACCTGATTGCCATCCCATTCATTGAAAACACATGACTATAATTTCAACTTCAAATGAACTGCTAACCTAGAGGTTCACATACTTTTGTCACTTAATATTGGATAATTTTCTTCAAAAAATAAACTGTCAAGTATAATATTTTTTGTCACATTTATTGTAATTGAGATGACTATTTGCTTTTAGGATTGTGTGAAAATCTGATGATGAGGATGACGATTAGGTCATAGTGATGCAGAACTGTAGAAAAACCATCAAGTAAAACTATTGGGTGACTTCAGCATCTGCTGAGTTTGAACCAATTCCTCTACTAGGGCATGTGACAGGCCTTACCCTCCTAAGCTGGGACCTAAGTGAGACTTGGTGGCTTTAAAGACTAGGATAAAATTGGAAAATAAAGCTACAAACACAACTAAACAAAGGTCTTTATCAAATCAGTTAAACCACTGCTGTGCTGTACATGTCCTGAGACTGTTTGGTAGAGAAAATGCTTCCAGTTCCTCCTCAACTATGCTTCCATTCCCTGAGAAAAAGAAATTGACTTTAGCTAATTCCTGTATAACACTCATTTCCATCTTCCACTCGGCAGCTTCCAGACCCTGGGTCGCTTCCAATTGTGTGTCTAATTGATTACATCCCATGCAATTACTCTTGTGTCATACTCAATATTTCACCCTTTGAGGCATGCAGAGTGTGTGATATTCAGCCGAAGGACATCGGTGCTCCAGATCCGCGCTGCAATATTAATCTCTCAGCAGAGGTGTAATGCCGCAGTAAGCAGCAGCATAAATGTGAGGTGATCCAGGTGGAAAGGGCGAAGCAAATGACAGTGACATCTTCTGTGATCAGTTGCTGTCACTCCACCGACACTCAGAACTTTGGTGGAAGGAGGGGTGCTAAATGGAGGTCCTCTGTGAAACAGCAAGGCAGGAATGCCTGATTCATAGCAGGTGCCTGATAATTACGCATTAGAGACAATGGCGTGTTGGTGCAGACGATGAAGGAGCATCTAGCGTTGCTTGATTGGGTCTCAGTTTGTGAACTTACTCATTCCATACTCATTTAGCTCCCTGTTTTGCTGACTGGGTTCTCATTACTGAAGCTATGCAACACTTCAATACACAATGGAATTACAAACATAATGATATGGTGACAGCAATCTGCAGCACTTTTTAAAATCTTTATTAGCAGCAGCACTTGACCTCGTATGTTCATGAATGTGTTGACGTTAATGGAAAGCGGTTGTAAATAATGTGCGTTTCCGGATGATTTCCTAATAGAAAGACGTGGGACATGAATTTTGCTTACCATAGTGATTGATGATCATAATAGTAAAAGGTCAATTATTGCTGTTGTTGTAACAAGATGTGTGTGTTGGGGCCTATATGCAGTGTAGGTTTGTGATTTTGTTTACAGGTTAGATTGTATTACAGTAGTACACAATCGCATAATGTAGATGGATTTTATCATAGCTTTTAGGTTTTAGTCTGAGTTTTTAGTTTTAGTCTTGCTGGGATGTTCTTAATACAAAATTGTAACTTAATTGAAAAAAGGGAAAAAGGAAGCCCTGTTTTGCAATACAAAATCTTTAGGTGTAAGCATTTCCTTCGGATGTTACCACATCCGATCACTGTTCTCCCTTAAGTTCTGTCAAGATCAAAGCAATAAAGAGATGGTATGAACAAATCAGCAACACAAAGCCTTTGGACAAAAAGAAAAAAAGAAGAAGGAAAAATAAAATCCCCGCTTTAAGGGTCTCTGACTTCTGATCATTCTGGGGCATAATTATGTAAAGATTGCATGGAGAAAGCGGAATCAGAGTTAATGTCCCACTAGCCCATCCATTCACACTGGAGGAACTGGGCACATTAATAATGGATCCGTGTCATCATTAAGAATTTGAATGATTAAAACATATCTCCTGCTTCAAACACCACTTTATTCTTTCATAGTGGGGAAAAAAATCCCATGTTTAAACTATTATTCAATCCCTCACTTATGATAAAAGCACAAGTGGAGCTGAAAATAACCATGAAAAGAAGACAAAGTGGAGAAGCCTGAGGTGAAAAGCAAACCCAATCAGAGTGTGTTGCAATGGGAAGTAACTTTACGATAAAGGGGTACAATAAAGCAGTAAAGTGAGGACCCAAGGATCTAAAGGACTCTAATTAGATCGCCCGCCGCTCCCGATAGGATACATATTCCTGCTTGTAGGAAACGGATTCAGACGGATGTGTTATGTAATCCTCATGCCTTCTGATGGAATACATTTCCGTTTATTCCTTCCACAGGCACTTTTATCTAAAATCTACAAGTCAAGCAGTTTCTAATCCCAAGTACACTTTTGTTCCCCAAAGTACACACATGGAATGTCCTGGTCGCATTAGTTACATTTGTGATCGTTGCTATCATTACTGTCAACTAACATCTCTGCATTAAGCAAACAACACCAACACATAGTACTCTGCAGAAGCTTTAGGCCACCATTAGACTTGTTATGTTAGAACTGGTATAATGACCATACATAATTATGTTGCAATCTCTTTATTAAGATACAAACAGACAATACAGGAACGAAAAAATGCAAATTTCAGAACAAAATGGCTTCTGCAGGCAATAATCAGTATTAAGTGCGACCACCCCCAAAAAAGTGGTTCCTTGGCTGCTATCCTCCCAAAAAGACCATTTCTGATCAAGTTTCTTTGGACTGTAGAAGGTTCAAATTGGCATTGGAAGCTGCCAGATGCTGCTATTGCTCTATTGTCAGGGGAGGCCTCACTAAATACATGCTACTATAGCCTATAGAAACTGTTTTAGTCATTATGTCATTGCTAAAACCACAAATCCAATGGAGGCATGGTGGCCTAAGACTTTTTCAGAAGGTTGAACAGGCAAAAATGGAATAAAGATCAGTGGAAAATGAGTATTGTGTCTTTGTGGACAATATGTTAGATATGGTCATTGTACCATTGCTGAAACAACAAAGCTGATGATGGACTAAGACGTTTGTACAGTACTGTACATGGGGAAGTGATGGCACCAGGACTGTGAGAAGAAGGCAAGTCTGTGGAGAGAGTGTGATGCTGTGGGTGTTCTGTTGGGAAACCCTGAGTCTGGCTACTCATGTAATTTGACAAATAATGCTTCCATACATTTACATTTACCACTTGCAATCTTACAATACCAGCAATTGTGGATTAAGGGTCTTGCTTGATGTTCCAACAGTGGCAGCTTGGCCTTCTGGTCCATAGTTCTGATCCATAACTACCACAGCCCTTCATAAATATTGTTACATACCTTTTGGTTTTAATGATTTGGCTGATCAGTGTATGCATGCATGTTTATAAAGAGGAGTAGAAAACACAAAGTTATGCAAGTAGAGCAGCGTGTACTACAACTGTCTTGGCTGTTGAATAATTCAGAATCAGGCCACGAATGAAGCTGCAGGGCTGGAATGGTCCTGACAAACCTTAGTCAGTGCTCCCGTCTCACCCTTGCTTTGTGCACTTGTTTGTTCTCATAGTTGTCTGCAGGTTTGTATGTATGGCTGACAGTCCAATCCCGGCCTACTGCCATGGGCAGACTCTGCCTTTAAACCTGTGTTGCACTGAAAGATAACATGAGCCGTGCAAGGAATATTAATGTTAATTAATAATCAAAACAAGTTTCCACTCTTTCTCACAGGCCTGGTGGTGATGTTTTATTTTAGCTCTGAACCAGGTCAGTCCCTTAGATGCTTCAGTCACATGGAACCATGTGCTGAGCTGAACAAACACATCAGACAGCAGATTAGAAGAAACTACCCTATGTGGACTGGTTAAACCATGTACAAACAGTGTTTGCCTGTTGCTTTTTATGTCTGAGACAAATGGAAGTGTTAAGCCATGGAAACAAAATCCGTACTCAATGAGCTGGTCTTGGGCTGATAAACTGCACAGGATTTTATTATTACCTCTTCACAGCTGTTGTATTTTTGGCATCTCCTCCTCCTTGGGCATACATTTGACATGTCAGTTTATTACAGTACGAACCATTTCAAGCTTTGTCTATAGAGATTCCATGGCTGTAAGTTTGAGTTTAGGCAACCGGTTAGAAATGGGTGTGACTGAAATAAGCACCTTTATGTACTTTTTTCTGTGTAACCTGTGTAACATATATACACTGCTCAAAAAATAAAGGGGACACTTAAACGACACAACTTAACTCCAAGTAAATCAAACTTCTGTGAAATCAAAATGTCCACTTAGGAAGCAGCACTGATTGACAATCAATGTCACATGCTGTTGTACAGATGGAATAGACAACAGGTGGAAATTATTGGCAATTAGCAAGACACACTCAATAAAGGAGTGGTTCTGCAGGTGGGGACCCGAGACCACTTCTCAGTACCTATGCTTTCTGGCTGATGTTTTGGTCACTTTTGAATGTTGGTGGTGCTTTCACACTCGTGGTAGCATGAGACGGACTCTACAACCCACACAAGTGGCTCAGGTAGTGCAGCTCATCCATGATGACACATCAATGCGAGCTGTGGCAAGAAGGTTTGCTGTGTCTGTCAGCGTAGTGTCCAGAGGCTGGAGGCGCTACCAGGAGACAGGCCAGTACACCAGGAGAGGTGTAGGAGGACAACAACCCAGCAGCAGGACTGCTACCTCTGCCTTTGTGCAAGGAGGAACAGGAGGAGCACTGCCAGAGCCCTGCAACATGACCTCCAGCAGGCCACAAATGTGCATGTGTGTCTGCACAAACAGTTAGAAACCGACTCCATGAGGATGGTATGAGGGCCCGACGTCCACAGATGGGGGGTTGTGCTCACAACCCAACACCGTGCAGAACGCTTGGCATTTGCCAGAGAACACCAGGATTGGCAAATTCGCCACTGGCGCCCTGTGTGCTCTTCACAGATGAAAGCAGGTTCAACTGAGCACATGTGACAGACGTGACAGAGTCTGGAGACGCTGTGGAGAGCACCCTGCTGCCTGCAACATCCTTCAGCATGACCGGTTTGGCAGTGGGTCAGTAATGGTGTGGGGTGGCATTTCTTTGGAGGGCCGCACAGCCCTCCATGTGCTCACCACATGTAGCCTGACTGCCATTAGGTTACCGAGATGAGATCCTCAGAACCCCTTATGAGACCATATGCTGGTGCGGTTGGCCCTGGGTTTCCTCCTAATGCAGGACAATGCTAGACCTCATGTGGCGGGAGTGTGTCAGCAGTTCCTGCAAGATGAAGGGCATTGAAGCTATGGACTGGCCCGCCCGTTCCCCAGACCTGAATCCAATTGAGCACATCTGGGACACATCATGTCTCGCTCAATCCACCAACGTCACATTGCAGCACAGACTGTCCAGGAGTTGGCGGATGTGTTAGTCCAGGTTTGGGAGGAGATCCCTCAGGAGACCATCCGCCACCTCATCAGGAGCATGCCCAGGCGTTGTAGGGAGGTCATACAGGCACGTGGAGGCCACACACAATACTGAGCCTCATTTTGACTTGTTTTAAGGACATTACATCAAAGTTGGATCAGCCTGTAGTGTGTTTTTCCACTTTAATTTTGTGTGTGACTCCAAATCCAGGCCTCCATTGGTTTTGTGTGATTCATTCAGATCTAGGATGTGTTATTTGAGTGTTCCCTTTATTTTTTTGAGCAGTGTATATTACTATGCAAAAGTCTTAGGCCACCATTAGATATGTTGTTTTACATTTACCTTTACATTTACCAAGAGAGTCATTTAGCAGATGCCCTTATCCAAGGGCGCCTTATGATTGAAATATTCTTACAGGCCAAGCAATTGTGGGTTAAGGGTCTTGCTCAAGGACCCAACAGTGGCAGAGGTGGGATTTGGACCCTGGACCTCCTGGTCCATAGTCCAGTTACCTTAACCACTAGACCCATACATTTCAAGCTTGGGTTTGTCAGTCCATAATACTCTTTTCCACTGATCTTCATCCAATCTTTGTGAGCTATAGGATATCTTGGCCTTTTCACCCTGTTCTGTTTCCAAAAAAAGTGGTTTTGGGCTGCTACCCTTCCAAAAAGTCTATTTCTGATCAAGCTTCTTTGGACTGTAGAAGGGTCAGCTTGGGATCCCGATGAAGCTGCCACATGCTGCTACAGCAGTTCTTGAATGAGTCAACATCAAATGTTATGTGGATCTTCCTATTTAAAATATATATTTTTTTCCAAAAAGCTTATGGCAAGGAAAGTATTGTTGGTCTTATTATTTCTCTGTAAAGCCCATCAGTGCTGTGTTAGATGACCAGACACTGAGGCTTCTTACTTGTTGACTAAGCCAGAATTTAATTACATGTCTAAACAGAGTATCCGTGAGGTGCAGTGATAATATAATAAGGCCAGAAACCATCGGGTGGTAGCAAGTGCACATCTGACGGAGCGAAAGGAGGCAACAGAAATTGTATTTTCAGCTATTGTGTTACTGGGCGGAAGTTCTTCTTTTTAGATATCCTGTGACATCCATGCAAACACATAAGGGGAAGTGCAGCCAGGTTATTGTAGTAGTGGAAGTACTTAAACCACAAAAGTTACTTTATCAGTTGTAGCTAAAACAATTCAAATGTATGATCTGATATTTATTTTCATTGCTTTCTTAATAAGATTACTTTTATATACACTGACTGGCCACTTTATTGGGTACAAGGGTTCAACTGTTCAAGGGTTCAAATATCTAATCAGACAATCACATGGCAGCAGCTCAGTGCATTTTGGCATGTAGACATGGTCACGATTTTTCATTCGGATGGTATGGTTAGAGAATTTTGTGTAAACCACCTGAAAGAATGGATCCATCCTGCCTTGTATCAGCAGTTCAGGCTGGTGATGGTTTATACTGTAATGAACATTAGCAGAGAATCATCTTCCCAAAAATGTTTGCGTTTATTCCAAAGGAGCACACCAATTATTTCACAAGTTACTGTACGCGTCTAAGCATAAAATCAGGCCAATCAGGTTTGTTGATTTTGTAGAAGAATATGATTCAACCAATTATCAGCCTATCTTCACTGACTTGACTTAATGCTCTCACTCATTATAGCTGATGTACTGCTGAGATGGCTAAACGAACAAGTACGTTTAATGACCAGCGTTCCAAAAGTGGTTTGCCAGACATATGGAGCTAAGTTTCAGTTTGCATGGAAGTCATGATGATATTACTCAACATATTCAAACGAAAAAGCACAAAGAAGCTGAGAGAAGCTACTCAGGGCTCATCTCTGAGTACTGACTGGTAAAAGGACATTATTAGGGCTGGTAATGTGGCTGTGTTGTGCAGTGTTGTGTGTGAACGAGTTCAAAAGAACGCGTTCATTGAACACGCTCATTTTTTCGTGAACGTTGAACTGAACGCAACACATTTTTAAATAAAGAACTTGAACGTGAATTAGTTCACATTATGTGTCATGAACGGCAGACATCACTGTAAATGAACGTGGGAATTAGTTTTCCATTGAAAACTGAGTGACATCTGTTTTCTCTTTTGAAACGCAACGAGAGAAAGTTCCTCCCTCCTGTATTCTCGCTGGTGCCGCTTACATCATGTATCACCAGACACAAATGGTTTTTGACATTGTGTGCGCAATGCATTGCGGGTAACGTAGTGGGTCCGGCTGAGAATAGTTAACATACTGGCTAGTTAATAACTGGCTTCCGCACGACGTTACCCGTGATGAATTGCAGCAGAGCGGGGTAGCCATAGCAACGCCGCGTACACAATTGCAGTGTCATGAGCAAATGTCTACAATGAGCAGTTTCAAAGAACGTATAGTGATTTCTAGCTTGTAGTGTGAAAAAAAGTATTTATCTGTTTTTTGAATATCTCACGAAAAAAAGTAAAATGAAACTGAACTTTGAACTAGTTCAGAATTAAAATTGTGAACATTGAACGTGAACTGTTCACTTTGAGCATGTATGAACTGAACTTGAACTAGTTCAGAAAAGCTGTGAACTGGCACAACACTGGTGTTGTGTTGGGTGTTTAATGAAGAACAACATGAGCAAAGTTCCTAACTTAATACCAATTTAGCATAGTTTAAAATGCCAAAGCGTACCTGAGTGTTGTTTGCTGACCATGTCCAAGCCTTTGTGACCACAGTGTACCCATCTACTAATGGCTACTTCCATCATGCCATGTTACATAAATCTCAAAATCATCTCAAAGTGGTTTTTTGAACATGACAATGACTAATGATTTCCTGGCTCATTTTTAGGCCTGTTAATACCAATCAATCATTGCTTGAATGCCACGGCCTACACTACAGTCAATACTCTGTGCCTGGGTTTGTCCCTCATCAGACCACTGTCAGTTGGTACTCACCAATTCTGACTAGGAACATCCCACAGGTCATGCCATTTCAGAGAAGCTGCTGCATCCAACACACTGACAATTAGAACAAACTGTTCTCATTCCAGATCTTGCAGAGTTATTAGGTGATATCGGACCTGTATGTGCTCACAAAAACCTGGATAGATTAAAGTTAAACTGATAAAATGTGGAGAGCAACAGATACAGTACATAGGATTTGTAGGTATTAAGTGTATCTAATAAACGTGGTGTAATATCAGGGTGGATGTGTCTGTTGTTATGCAATATTTGTGAATACAAGTGAAACAACTTTTAGTAGCAGCCTAGGCCCATCGATTTATTCTCCTAATAAACAATTTGATGGATGGATATTTAGCATTCAGCTCCTTGAAACAAGATGCCACACTACCCTGCCTCCTGCCACAGCTGACCGGTGACCTCTGACGGGACATGACCTCACCAGAGAGGCCTGATTGGTATTCAGCGTGAGTGTTTTCCAAGCCTTGGTGTAAAACTCGGTCTTCCAGAGCTCATTGAAATTCGTAGGTGAAGCCCGCAAACCCCCAGCTCTAATACCTAAAGCGTCCCCTCAGAGCAAGCACTCACTGTCTGTCTCGCTCTGTCTCTCTCACTATCTGTTTTTAATTTGTTTTGTTATTTTTCATTAAAGCACATACCTCACTCTGTCTGATTATGCCTGATTATGAGCTTAAAAAGCTATTGTGCACGGCAGGTGAAGAGGGCTCTCTAAAGCGCCTCTGTTCACGAAGCGTTCCCTCACTTATACACTCAACCTCTCCTCACCCGGCTCCCGTAACACTCTGACTCACAGTCTGCTTCTAATGAGTCCACATACGAAACTTAAGCTATTTCACAGAAACACAATCTATTAATGGACCTTTCAGTACTTGTTACTGTGGTATGGTTCTGTGGATAAGCCACTGTCTCACTAGCTTTTGTCAGTAACATTTAGTGACATTTAAGGAATATTGCTAGTCCTGTTCAAATGCATAAAAGTCAACAGATTTGATACAAGCAGATTGCTTCCATTGCAGTGATTATTGATATGTTGCATTTATGCATTTAGAAGACACCCTTAATGTTTTAAATACCTTTTAGAAAACTTGAAACACTTCCCAAAAACGAAAATGAGAGTGAAACACTTCCCATGATGTTTTCTGCCTTTCAAGACTGCGGTACTTTTTTTCTGTCAGCAGGTGTTGGAAGTGTCAACTCGTACTATTTTTATGTTAAACCTTTTACTGCCTGGCATGTCATAGGACAAATATGGGGCGCCCAACTTTTCTCCTGGTCACCCACTTTACAACCAAAGTATTTCTCATAACATTTCAGTGAGCAGTATGAAAGAAGGTTTTAGGGATTTTAATGTCCACTCGCCACAGGTTTTTAGACTGTATTATTTAGGGAACATTGTCAAAAGTCTGTGGACTAAGGAGGCAAACATTGCTCAAATAACCAGTGCTGTAGGATCTGTGAAAAGGAGGAAGGCTTCACTTCATTCACATGGATTCAGCATCGTGCTTCATACGAATCTAGAAACTTTCTGGGTTTTCCTTTATTGACATATTTTTGATCTGAGATTGGTTAAATCTATGAAGGCAGGACCCATGAGTGTGGAGGGTCAAATGTACAGAAAAGCTTCTCTTTTCGACAGGGTGGAAAAGACATTGTTCCAGAGTGGCTTTTACATTGAATTATAGCCTGAAACTGACAGGGAACCGCTACTCAAGAGTGGACACTGTTTGCATGGAGCACCATGTCGAGTGTTGTTTGGACAGGCCTCTGGTACCTCATTAATTGAGGAGCTATATATATATATATATATATATATATATATATATATATATATATATATTTAGAGAATTTCTGAAAACATATTTGTATTCAATCCAGAATAATATGTATATTTTTAGAATATTTTGGATTGGAAAGTCTTTGTTAACTATTATTATTATTATTATTATTATTCTTATGCCTGTGCCAGAGCCCCTGCAACCTGACCATTGAAAAAGCAGGAATAAAATTAGAAATAAATTTAAATACCAGTGATTTTATTTATTATTAATGTATTGTTCTTGTTGTTATTATTATTATTATTATTATTATTAATCCACTGTCTTTCAATTCCTGCTTAATCCAATTCATGGCTTAAGGGGGTTAGAAAGACACTACAGGGCACAAGCCTGGATATAACACTAGACAGGACACCAGTCCATCCCAGGGCACATGCACACACGCACTCACTCACTCACACTGGGATCCTTTGGAGACACCAGTTGGTCTAACGTATGTCTTTGGAATGTAGAGGAAACCATAATACTTGGAAAACCCACGCAGACATTGGGAGAACATCCAAACTCCACACACAGCGGCCAGGCTGGGACTCTAACCCAAGTCCCTGGAGCTGTGAGGCCACAGCACTACCCTCTGTGCCACCACAAAAAAAAAAAAAAAAAAGTAAATAAACACATTTTTTAAATTCACATTTACATGCATTTAATAATCCACTCATAGTCAGATTTCTGACTATTCGAGCAGTCATGTATACAGCGTAGAAATCAGTTGAGCTACATTACATGTCCTCATAAACAAACAATGCAAGATAGTATAGATAGATGCAGTATAATAGAAACACTGTTATCCATATATTTTTCAGATAAATGTGAGACACCATGGAGGACAATCTGAAACTTTTCCAGTCAGTCACACTCACTCAGAGAATTGGTTTACCTGCTGCCATGATTTGTGAGGTGAAAGGAAACTGGGGTACGGAGATGAATCCCCCATGGATACGAACATACTAACCTCTACAGATAAAAATCAGAGGCGAGGATACTGTATTCAGTCTTCTTTTCCACTGTGCTTCCCATTAAATACTGTTGAGAGTTCTATTAATATCAATATACTTCCTGTGAGAAACAGTTCAGTTTTGTATTTTATTTATTCATTTTTTGCTCTAATATTACTGCTATTTGATTCATTCTGCACCACATCCCTGGTACAATGATGAATCAGGGATTAGTCTGGCTTTAGCTTGAAAGAATGAAAGAAAAGGAAACCCCTTTATCCCTCACAACCCTTTTCACCTTCTCCCTTTCTGTCCTCTTTTGATTCTTCTTTTTTTTCCATCTTCCAATAAATATCCAGATGCTTTCTGTTCTCACTAATTCCGTAAGCCTTTAATCGGAGCCATTTTTCATAAAGATTCATAGGAAACAATTGCACAGGGGATGGTCAAATTTAATCAGTCGGCTTTAAATACAATTACCACTATGACAGAGCTGCCGATCTGAGGGGATGGAGGGATTGTAGGTAATGACCCGCATTGCTCTAGGCCTCCGTTTCACTGAACAGTACTTGTGCAGATATTTTTCCACAACTAACAATAATACCAAATCGAAACACAGATTAAACTCTCAGACCTACGTGTGCATAATGGTTGACAACATGGTGAATGATCCAAATTGTGATTCAATTTTTTGCTGGATGTTTTCCATCATAGAAGAAAGAGAGTTTTCTAAAGATTTTTGTATTTTTTTTCTTTCTTATTTCCTTTATTGAGTGTACTATGCCCACAACAGTTGGCTGGAGTTGCATGTTTGTTTGTTTCTTTTCATCAGACAAGAAAATTCGTCATTTTTGGGAATTTTATTAAGGGCCCAACAGTGGCAACTTGATGCTGAACCTTATGTTCCAATAGCTTATCCACTGCATCACCACTGCCCTTTAACACAGGCTATAGCAAAGCCAACAGATTGTCCATTAAAGAAAAGGCTAGGCACACCCACTTAATGACGAATATTGGATTTTGTCCTTTAATTTATTATTAAAATATGCCAACATTGGCCCGAATTTGAACCCACAGTGTGGCTGGTTCATGGTGTGTTTTCAGCTTGGATGCAAATTTTGGCAGTTGGACTGATGATAGTCCATTTTGGGTATAAAGTTAAAGCTGGGTATAAAGCTTAATGTCAGATGGTACTGTTAGAACATGGTCATCCCAGCATTGACCCAATGGGGGAAATTGCATCTGGCCACTGCTGACAAACAAGCCACTTTGCTACCTGGATCCAAATTTTGACAGTTAGATCCAATTTTGTCTGATCATACTGTTTTCCAATAATTATCCAATTGTTGAAGTAAAAAATTATTTTTGAACAGACATTGGCACCTGACAACAGCTGGCTCAATTTTGGGCACGTAGTGTGGCTGGCCTCTGGTCAGCTTGTTGCTTGGATCCAAATTTGATAGCTGGACCACTGATGACCCAATTTCAGTAGTAGCTTAATGTCCGGTACCATCAGTATGTTGTTATTCCATCATTGACCCAAACAGACAAAATTATATTTGGCCATCACTGGCACTGACAGCAGCCTGGCCCAGCTCTGAGCCCACAGTGTACCTGGCTTATGGGCTTTTAACAGCTCCGATCCAAATTTTGACAGTTGGTCAAGTGGTCTTTATTTTCGTTTGTCAGTATAACTGATATTTAAGGCAACAGAAATTTCTTCTTCAGACCACATGGTTAAAGGGCCTTTTTTATTTACAATGGACAGCATAAGTGCTGACACAGTACAATGGAATGAATGTATCTCTTAGGTTGTGATGTGATTCTGGAAAACATTTATGCCTCCATTATCATGATCGCGAAGCAAATGCTTATGGCATTATATATTCATAGTATTTATGATATTCATGGTCAGGTCAGAATGAATAGGTCATAGAGATGTGCTCTTGTTCTTTCATAGAACAAGTATGAGTGAATCAGTGGCAGTCATATCTTCCCTGTTAGTGTATGGTTAGATTAACTTTATCTTTACTTAACGTTTTTTGTAAGTTTATATTATTTAGCACTATACTTAATTGTCTTCCTGATATGACACAAGATAAGTTTTCTAAAAATTGTTGTGTGTATATATATATATATATATATAATATATATAGATATAGGAGATATATATATATATATATATATATATATATATATGTATATATACGTTATATATACATATATATACATATATATTATACTATTATATATATATATAAATATATATATATATATATATAATATATATATACATGTATGTGTGTGTTGTGTGTATATATATATCTATATATATATATATATATATATATATATATATATATATACATATATGTATGTATGTATGTATGTGTATATATATATATATATATACAATATATTTGTATCCAGGGCCTAGTTTTTTCATATTTGTGATAGATGGAATAATTTAGGTGCTTGGTAGTTTGGTGGAGCTGTGATTTGAGGTCACAACCTCTTGCTTAATTCCCAAAGGCCTTAACTGACAGTTGGATGATGTAAATAGTTTGCATTCAAATGGATAAGTAGTCAGATGTCAGTATCCATCCCATCAATGTCAGTGCATTTGGATTCATTTCTGACCTTGAACTATGCAAGATGAGACAAAATGGCATGCCCCCACTTAAATTAAGTACACACCCATTATACTACCAAATGACAGTGCTGTAGAAAAAATAGCTCTTGCAGTCTTCATGGCTTTTCAGCTACAGCTCCAGCACATTTAGACAGCCTTGTCATGCTTGTATTTCATGTTGTTTCTGTGACATTTTGCCTTAATACATTTGCCAATAAGCCCTGCCCTCCAAGGGGCAAAGGGGCTCCTATTTTTCACCTCCATCTTTTTATTTGTTGTTCCTTTTTTATTTGTGTCAACCTTGGTGGGATTTGGATGAGATTTATTCTGGTACGTCTGCTGTATGGTATATATACTTTCCCCCCGTCAGTGCTTTTCAGGAGTTATTATGTTCTTTGTCCCTCTGCTGTCTGTGAGCTGAATGACACGTCCGGCACTACGCACAGAGTCCTTGATCCAGATTAATCTGAGCGGCTGAAAGCAATATGTGTATCCAGCATGTGGCATCTCAAATGTGTTTCTCCTGTCGCTGCCCATCATATACCGCCCACCCATAACAATGCTCCCACAAGCCTTTGCCTCCCATGGCTGCTCATGCTTGAATGTCGGCATCGCCTCGTTAAAAATGCATTTATACATCGCCGTGGGGCGCGTGCTCAGTCCCGTGATACCCCCACCGCCAAGCGCACACGTATTCCTGCATTCCCAGAGGAGCGATGGTCATAAAAGGCCTTCGCCGCAGTTAAACGAGAGCCGTTGTTCTTTTCAGGTCAGTAGTTAAAAACATAAAAGTGCAATTACATTATAATGGAGTCTGCCTGGGTTTTACTCCTAGCAAAGTGGTGGGACCATTAAAAAAAAGCCACCACTACTCCCGCAGATTTATGAGAGGGGATCTTTCCTTTGACCTTGGGCAAGATATTAATAAAAAGACAACCGTTTTATTTCCAGTGTGGGCCTACAAGGCCGTGCCATTCCATTTTCCTGTGTTTAAATATGTAATGGTAATGCTAATAGGTTTATGACTACAATGTGTTTATGATGATGTTTCTGTCAATGATTCTGATGGTTTTGATAACGTTTTGGCTGTGTGTGTGACTGGATATAATAAGATTGCATTTAACTGAACAGTATTTAGCAATGCTGTAATGTCATCTTTAGTTACAGTACACAGTTTAATGCAAAAGCTTGTGCATTTATGGTAAGGAACATCACGGGCATTATGGTTGTAATACTATGGTGATAATATTGGATTTTCTTCCCAAAATGATGTAAAATTCATACCTTTGACATGTTGGGGACAGATCAGATATACCAGCTCTTGATTTGGTGCATGCCTTTGTTAGTGTGTGTGTGCAAATAGGACTACAGCGCTTACACTTTTGAACTCACGTTGGCCAGCTCACTCATCCTTAAAACATGTTCCTGTGTGCCTGCTCCCCTTATTCCTTTTCCTAGGTAACCTGAAAAGCAGAGATGCTCGAGTTTGATAAATGGACAGCAGATCCTGTGTTTTGTCTAGCTGTTGCAGTGGGAGTTGGCACAGGATAGCATATCATTTCTCATCCAGCATGCCAGGGTCACCAAGCCGACACTGCCAAGTGGCTGATAGTGACTGGCACATCAATGTGGTTTGTGTTAGGACTACTGCTCATGTACTAGAGGCAAGATTATTAATGAGCATCCGTTATGGAGCAAGAGTGCCAAGAGTAGTAAAGTATCCAAGTTCCAACATATGCCAGAGTGCCAAATGCATACTGAAATGCATACGTCTTTGTGTTTTTTTTTGGCTAAAACATTTATGAAGGGTCATGACTAAAGAGAAAATATAACTACAGTGGAACCTAAGAATTCAGATTTACCGCATTTGTGCATTATTGCCACCAACTGGACTGGATTATGTGCATCGCCTTTGGAAGATTGCACAATTGAGTGTTTTATTTAGTTGGAATTTGGGGCAAAAAAATAAAAAATAAATCCAACCAGACTGCTCTATGTCGAGTTGTTCGAGTGAAGAGGCCTTTGAATTCTAAGGTTCCGCTATACAGTATGTCCAGAGGACTGAGGAAAAACATTTGTGGACACCCAAAACAGTACACCTATTAGCATGGGGTGTGCCCACCACTTTTGCTGCTACAACTGCTTTTGTTCTTCTAAAAAAGGTTTCCATTAGATTTTGGAACATGACTGTGAGGCTG
Organism: Ancistrus triradiatus; assembly: GCA_025084515.1. NCBI lineage: Eukaryota > Metazoa > Chordata > Actinopteri > Siluriformes > Loricariidae > Ancistrus > Ancistrus triradiatus. The sequence goes on from JAJAGP010002215.1 coordinate 120,410, forward strand.
GATTCTGATGTTGGACAAAAAGTCACTTTAGGCATTCCAGTACATTTTCAAGGTGTCTGATGGAGTTGAGGTCAAGGTTCTGTGCAAGCCAAGAAAGTTCTCAGTCAAAGTTGGCAAACCAATTCTCTATGGACATTTTTTAAGAACAGCAGGGAAGAAAGCTGATGAGCTGACTTGTTGGAAATGGAATCCTATAGATGAGGCATCTCAATAAGACACATAGATGTTTTATATCATAAATGTGTTTCAACTGAGTGTTCCTGAAATAACAGACCTGAATAATTAGAAGGGATGTCCACAAACTTTTGCCTATATACAGTACACATTACTGTATGTAGCAATGTCAAGAGCATCAAGAGTTCCATTGTACTGTGGGAATCAAACTATTTTAAAAGCCCTGTAGGACATCTTGGGGTTGGTCTGCTTGGAGTAATGTAATGTAGTCAGGCATGAGACCATAGCGAATGGCTTTGCAAAACACAAGGACAATGATAAATTCTTTGTCTGTAAAGCCTTCCTCCTCGGGGTTCCTCCACTGCTTGCTCTCTGCTCACACCCAGGCAGATCTCTCCACAGAAAATCCTCGTTCGCTACACTGTAAGATGAACAAAAGCTTTAATTTAACAATTCCTACCGTATGCTGCGTTGTGGATGTTTACTTCTGAAGGTGCATTTAGACTGGCTTGATGTTCTTCTGCACGTACAGATTGGTTAAAGAGCATGAACTGCATAGACTAGTGTTAAAAAGGGGTCATGAAAATATGAAAAAAACCCTTAAAAAATTTGAGCAGTGAATCAGATTTGGGTCACTTTTACCTCCAGCGAGAACATTCATTAAAATATGACCACACTTAGCTTTGTCTGGGTGCTGACAAGATCAGCAGGAGTGCTACACATTACCTTCCTCATACAACTATTCCCATTTATTCCGGACCAGCACAAAGACCATCCTTTGTGCCCCCAGAGGCTTTTTTTAATTTGTATTTGTTTATTTTTTTTCCATATAAACACATCACCTCGTCTTCAAGTTGCAAGCCCCACTCAGGATTTGATCCCAGGCTCTCAGACACTGCTGTTGCAGCAGGTGGCACTACCCATTGATCCACTGCCCAGTGGGAAGTAGCTATTAGAAATATTTGTAGTAGCTATTTAAGCAATAATACACGAGAGGGAGTGATTGAACATGAGAGATTGGCACGGGTGTGATGAGGTCGTAGGCACGAGCCGCAGGCGGGTATATTATTGCGATTATACCACAGTTCCGTTATCGCCATTTATTGTTAGATTTTAAGATAAATAGGACAGAAAAAACGATTTGTTTATCACCCCTCTGTGAGGTAGAATAGTTCCTTTCTATTGTAACCCCACGGCTAAGCCCCATTAAAGTCGAGGAACATAATTGCCAATAACTGTTTATTATACAGAGAATAAGCACAAATATATCAACTGGTAAGGTTTAATTTATTAAAAAGAAAGTTTATTTACATTCAGCAAATAAAATGGGTGTGGTTTATAAGGCAGGCTGTTACTAAGATCCACTATTCTACCGACTGAAGCAAATCGGAGTGAGATCCCGGTGTTCTAACCAATGGACTTTTGTACTTGTTGTGTACATTATATGGACTTGTATAAACTGTTGTGTGGTTGTCAGGTGGTTATTACAAAGGTAACCATGCCTTGTATGGATGCATAACAAAGATACAATCCTCAATTTCCATAAATGATGTCATGATCATGGAGGCGTGCTCAATATGGTGTTTAAATCAGCATGAGAACACGATGCTCAGGTTTTCTAAATGAGGAGTGAGTTAGTTACCTTACTCTTCCAAACACATGGCGACAATGCACATTTAGCTAGAAAGTAATTAGCCCCTCTACAATAGCTACTGGTCCTAGCCTATACTCCCCATCCCTACTTCAAATGGACTAGAACATGCATGTGCTACAGTGTTACTGAAGCTTTATTTTATTTTTATTTATAGAAGAATTCCAATTCTAAGATCTGACTGGATGAGCCATACTCAAAGCCATTGTAAACTTCAATTAAAGCACACCTGTACCCACCTCACAACAGCTGAACTCTGTAATAATGTGCCAGGGTTTTCAACACTTTTTAAAATCTACACTGGGCACTTGGTTTAAAGCGTAAATATTTTGAAACAATTTTGATTTGCTCAATGGATTAATAGTGGGAAATATCAATTGACGGCATGGCCTGTTTGGTGGTTTTAAATTTGGTGCTGAGAGTAGCATATCTGTTGACTTTAAAAGAGTCACCGAAACACATCTAAAGCAGATTCTTCATGAAATGTATGCCACACATTGAATAAAATGAAAAATATATATATATATATATATTGGTTTTAAACAGGTAGAAACTACATTGCACTGCAGAAGGATACTAATAACATCAGAAAACAATAGTGTTGCTTCCTGGAAAATCACCTTAAACATTTCCTATCACATACAGTTTTGCAGATATGACCTATGTTTACAATCGTCCATCATACTTGAAATCTACTAGCATATTGCCCACAAAGCAAGATGTTATGGTCAGTGCAATCATGCCCCGGCATGCACTCAGTGTAGGTGCTATGCAGATATTGTATTAGGGATGCCTGGGTATGTGTAGTCACGCCAGATTCTTTCCAACAGTCTATAAAAGCTGCTCAGAGTTACAGATCCTGTTTGGAAGCATGTTGAAGCTCATGTTCAGACAGTAGCAAACCTATGAACAAAATTGCTGTTCAGTGCAGTCCGGTGTATATAATTATTTGTTAAACTGATGTTCATGCATTCATTGTTTTAGCCACTTAATCCTGGTCAGGGTCGCGAGGAAAAGTGGTGCCTAGCCAGCAGCATAGGGTGCAAGGCAGGAATAGCCCTAGACAGGGCACCAATCCATTGTAGGGCACACACACTCACACATTGATGGCAATTTAGAAACACCAATAAACCTAACACGGGGAGGACATGCAGACTCCAACCAGGCCGCTACACCTGGGATCGAACCCAGGACCCCAGCCCCACCCAATCCAGATAACAAGCATTGAGAAAAACCAATCAGAAATTCCCTCGCATCACTATTGGAAGTAGGCATAGGCATGTACAGGAACAATTTTTTTTTGCTGTCAGAACTTCACCATTCTAAGCATTTTCTGGAATGAGATGCTTTCAAAAACTGGATTTGAGTGTATCTTTAAAAGCTCAGTAACACTGCTGTACCTGATGTGTTCCTATCAGCACCACACATTACCATGTTGGTCTCTGATGGGGCTGACAACTTCTACCAGTAGAATTCACGTATATAGCAGCCGATCCAGGAAGGTATAGCTAATAAAGGAAATGTATATACTTCCCACAGAGCGCTACCTCCAAAGTGGAGGAGATCCACAGTTTGTGTGCCCTGTGTCTAGGTGAACATCAGGCAGTCGAAGAGAATGGCTGAGAGTTGTGGGTAATTAGTGTTCTTCTGGTTCATCACTCTCACTGATAGGTGCTGTGTAATTCAGTATGTGGCAGTGTGCAGTAGGAGCACTGAATTAGTGTTGGACATTGTTCTACTGGGCTCTACACTGATCTCATTGAGGATACTTACTCTCTCTCTCTCTCTCTCTCTCTCTCTCTCTCTCTCTCTCTCTCTCAGGTTTAAACCATGCATTTAGTATTATATTTGTCTGGCTCTATTTTTTATCATTTTATTAATCAGTCATTTTTGGACTCAGTATAATAAAACTGAGGATGTACAAGCACTCCCTCACTCAGTGTGATCTACAATAATATGCACACCAATTATATAAGATGCCTTTACTCAGAAGTGAGTGGAAATGTCAGAGGTCTAATTATTCGTTATTTACACAATGAGGCATGCACTCCCACACACGACTACCATACAGGGAAATGATTTTTGACAATATTAAATATAACTTTTCCAGACTATTACTGATCCAGAGTAATCTCTCGGTCATTTAGGGGCATACAAGGGGGGACTGAGAATCCAGTTCAATACATTAGTTACAGTTTTTATTAACATGAAAAGGTAAAGACATACAAAAACTGACACAATTACAAAATGTTAAAGCTCGCACGACCTTCCTGAAATTAACCTATTATGCTACTTTGTCTAACCTTCTAGTATGCACATGGGCCTGGGTCGTCATCATTCAGGTCATCTGATCAGCAAAGTGATTAAATCAACACCACAGATTTGACAAATTACAGTAGTAAGCAGTTTTTAGAGTTAGGAGTCACTTATTTAGTACTTTTGTAGAAAATATGTAAAATATATACAGGTATGGCACTGTTTAATGTCCATCTTTATTTTTACGTCAGAGCATCATTGTTTTTTTCTTCTTCAGACTAGTCGACCTCATCATCCCATTGTGACTAGTAGATGTCCTAGTGTGGGACTGTGGTAGCCTAGTGGTTAAGGTACTGGACTATGGACCAAAAAAAAAGGTCCAGGGTTCAAATCCCACCTCTGCCAAGCTGCCACTGTTGGGACCTTGACCAAGGCCTTTAACCCACAAATGCTTGGATTGTAAGACTGTACCAATTCGATGTAAGTCACTCTGGATAAGGGCGTCTGCTAAATACTGTAAATGTAAAACTAAATGTAGTTGACTACGCTATGCAGCCCCTAACAGACAGTGATGCTTATTTATGAATAACGAATACGTAGCACCTTCTCCAGTATGCTGAGAAGGGGTAGAGAGCTGTGGGCCTGCCCTGTACTGAAAATCATATATCTGCTTGGTAGATAGCTTGTCATTTTGTGGAATACAGTCTCATAACCGAACCCCTATTATCATCAGAAGGGGCACGCAGCATGTAGACAGAAGCCATTCTAATGAAGCAGTTATGCGTCAAGTTAAGTCTGTTTTGATTCGACTTTATTTCTAAAATAGATATCTATATAATATTTTTACACACACCTGTTTGTTATTCCTTTTCTGAAAGGCTAGAAGGGCCCGACTGGCAGTAGGAATAAAATAATAAATCCTGTCTCATACACTGTATATCTTATTCACGTCTGGAATGACAGAACACTAGCAAACCCTTGCAACACTTGCTTACAGAAAGAGAATCGCAAACAAACAAGGCGACAACAACCTGATAAGTGTTTCAAGTATTATAAAAGAGCAGTTAATGTGAGGAAACCCACCAACATCCCAGAGCTGAAGCTGTTCTGTACAGAGGAATGGGATAAAATTCCTCCAAGCCGGTGTGCAGGACTGATCAACAGCTACAGGAAACGTTTAGCTGCAGTTATTGCTGTACAGGGGGTCACACCAGGTACTGAAAGCAAAGGTTCACATACTTTTGCCACTCACTAATATGTAATATTGGATCATTTTCCTCAATAAATAAATGACCATATATACTTTTTTGTCTCATTTGTGTAACTGGGTTCTCTTTATCTACTTTTAGGACTTGTGTGAAAATCTGATGATGTTTTAGCTCATATTTATGCAGAAATATCGAAAATTCCAAAGGGTTCACAAACTTTCAAGCACCACTGTTGATTTCTTTCACCCTTTTTGTCATTCTGTCATGTTTATTTTCTGATTCTTTTTTTCTTTTCAATCACCCCCTCTCCATTTCAAGTGTATATGGCGCCATTAAAAAAGTCATTTACCCTCACAATGATAGCCAGAGCCCATGCGTTTAGTTTCCTTTATTTCTGCTGATCGCTCTTCTCTGCTATATAAAGTGTGCACTGATGTTGACTCTAATTGGAAACAGTTGTGTGAGAGAAAGTGCATGAGCGTGAGGGACGATGAGTGACACTCTAGGGACCTGTGATTGTTGCAGTTGGTGTTTATTGAACACACCGTTTCCCTCCTTTATCCTTTTTAATACAATCTATCCTTTTTTAAATACAATCTACAAAAAGCTGTTTTGACCTTTAACGCTGATTATAAGCCATTAAAGCTGGAATAAAATAATACAGAATGTGATTCATGCAGTAGTTCAGTTCCCTGAGAGAAATATTCTTTGCAGTTTCCTTGTTGACTGCAATGTAAAACATTGATTGCCCTGATAAACTGTGAGGGAAATGTATATATTTTGATTAAGATCCTTGCAAAATGCCTTAATTATTGTATTTCTTTAATATGGAATGCAACACAGTACAGTCTTGTGCCAAAATTTGGGCAACACTAAAAAATTCTAGAAAAGACTTCAGAAAGGTACCTGGGTGGAACTTTATTTATGAAATAAACACCACACGCACATGCATTTCTCAAAAAAGCGTTTCATCACAATGCATTTGCATCCTCATTGACCTCTTGGCGACAATATGACAGGTGGCTCCATCACATGAAGCACGAGTGGAGGTGCTGTAAGATCTTTATATTAAAGAGATCAGAGGAGCACACAATAAAAGTCACTTCCTGGATCATAATTTAATCAAGACTTTGTCCAGCTATTATCAGCATCTCATAGCTGGCAGTCATGACCACATCTCATCTGTTTCACTAGCTAATCTCCTTCTGGAGAGGGAGAAATCCAAGCCAGTAAATAATGCTAATCTGACATAAGCTCTCGACATCCTTCTTTTTACAACGTCCTTCTTTTCCCAGATAGATTTCCTCAGTCAGCTCAGTGATCCATATTACACAATATGGTGTGTATTAGGGTCAACTATAGTACACCTCACCTCTGAGCAGATGGTGCATTAAATTGCCAACTTGTTGGCATTGTCGCCGTGGGATTATTATTATTATTATTTATTTATTTATTTATTTATTTATTTATTATTATTTTTTTATTCTACTGCCATCTCTCAGAGTACAAATGAAAGCAGATTAAGGTTATGAATAATGGCAGTATGGGTGGGATTAGTCATGTGTAGTTTGGTAAATATTGGAGATGCACCAATTCCGATTTTCTTTCAGTCTATCAATTATAAATGACAGCTTACAGAAACAATTGCAAGATACAAAAGAAAGATAGCAGTGGCTGTTGGCTTGTACCTGGCTCTATTCTTTCACTACTTTTAGCTTTGTGGTGTTAGCCACAAAATAATCAGTGCAAGCTAAATGTGACCGGTACAGAACCGGTTATATGAGACTGATCGGTCGATCACCGGTCACAGCCGATCACGCAGAAACCGGCTGGTGCTTCTCTAGAAAATATATAAGGGTTAGACGTGGGTTTATTATTACATAACACTTTTTATGACCACAATCTCAAATTGTTTTAAGTGTGTAAATATGTACAACATTTAAAATTGTAGCAAAATGCTATAATGAAAATTTCCTTCAGTCATCATATGACAACTAATATACCTTATTTCTTAATCTGGATCTTAAAGTACATATAGAACGCATATTTATTGTGTTTCCTGAAATAAGGATGTTTTGCTTCTTTTTATCAAAGCCAGTAGCTTCAAAATTATTTTTCACCAAACATTTATTGAGCATGAAAATGCTATATGTTCACAAAGGTCATGTAAGATGTTTTCTGTTTTTTCTTTCTCCTAGAAATTCTACATGGAGGTGTGTATGTGGACCAGAATAAATTCCTATGCCATGCAGATACCATCCATTGGCAGGATATCGTGAAGAATGTCCGTCCAGACAACCTTGTGGTGCCATCCAACAGCAGCTGTTCCTGTAAGCACTGTTCAGATGTTTTTTCATTAGGGGAGTAAAAATGGGATGATGTGCATTGCTGAGTTGGACGATGCATTCTTGTTTATTATGCCATCTATTGCAAGTGCATGTCTTTGAACACCAGAGGTCATGTGTCATGCTCGCTGATGCATCTCCTGTTGATTTTCAATTTAAGATAGAACTTAGATATTTAATTTTGGTGAAACTGTT